>APFE031087911.1:7730-26612 GCA_000404065.3 Pinus taeda | reverse complement strand
AGATTTTCAACACTTGTGATTAGCCAAATGATCTCCTTTCCTTTTTATAGGTTTGGCCTCACTCAAAACCATGGACCAAAACCATTGAGAAACAATACCACGGACCCAATACTTGGGTTCAATTCTTTTGGATGCAATACCACGGACCAAAACCATAGGATCAAAAACTTTTGGACTAATACCATGAACCAACCATAAGATTCCTATGTGCATGTGCTTTTCTCTGCATGAAAGTGCGTGAACTTTCCTCTGCATGAAAGTGCATGAAATTTTCTTTGTATGAAAGGAACGTTTCTCTGCATGACAGTGCGTGAAAGTTTCTCTGCATGAAAGGAACTTTTCTCTGCATGAAAGTGTGTGAACTTTGTTGCACTGTAATTTATCATCTGAGATGAGTGGTTTGCCATCAAGTACAACATATGTATCATAATGCCAACAGGGGCTATTCTATTGTGATAAGGTAGAGAATATAGTGGGACCCCATGATGTCTAGGATGACAAAACAATGTTTCAATTTCAATTGTTGTGGCGAAAGATGTCCATTGTTAAAGAGATTGCCTAGAGGAATGGCGAAACTCTCCAAATAGTAGAGAAATGTGTCCATCGGTGAGGAGATTTCCCAGAGGAATGAAAAAAATCTCCAAGTACTAGCAAATTATTGGAAGAGTTGAGTGGTGGGAAATTTAATTTGGGAAGATGAAAATGTGAAAATTAAACTCTCCCATCTTTTCATTCAAGGTCATTGATTTTCGTATATCTTGTCTTTAATAATATATAAAAGTTTTTGGCCATAAAGGGGCTTGACCTAGGTTCAAAGCGTACTGTGCACCAACAAAACCTCAACGATTGACCCTTTTGCCAACGACCTGCAAGAAGATCACAGTCTCACCCAAAGCAGTTATGGGAGGTTGCAGAACTAGGTTTCTACAACCGGAGGGACACTTCACTTTGGTACCAATGTGTTTCCTAATGTTCTCTACTCATCTAAAAATTCTCATACATAAAAGACTTTGTGTTGATGTTTCCTTGATAGATTTTCATTCATCACAAAACCGTACCAGAGAACAATATAACATATATTATTTCGCATAAATAAGGAACAAACATGCATATAAACACAAAGAACAAGCACATAAAACTTCTTCTTCCTTATTAAGATGATTTGTTCATTACATACACTTCTTTGACCTACGCACCCAGCTGCAGGTGGTCTGTGCACTCAGTTGCAGACTCTTCAAAGCCTTCATGCACTCATTTATAGAGACTTTCTCCAAAACATAGAATACATATATAAAATATGTTCAATGACTTCGCATCGCTTGTCTTACTTCACTTACTTCGAAAAATCATCAAATATTCTTATATAGGTTCCATTACTACAAAACTATGGTCCACATATTATGGACTTGACAAAACAATAACTAAGACCCTGATACCCATTACAAAATGAGGGGCTTTGACCCACCCCAAATACCCTAAACACCATGCGGTACATATATAGCTTCGCGAACTCCACACACTTCGCTCCTCAAAATGCAGAGTCTTTGACCAAAACTTGGACCAAGTTGGGCCGCGCCCAATAAGCCCCCAACACTCACATGTGACTCGTCCTAAGTCACTCAACTACAACACCCTTGATCTTTGCTGTGATGTCATTGTAGACTGCATTATATTGTTGGAATGTCTCTGCCATTTGCTTTCTTCTCATCACACCTCCTCCAGCAATGCCTCTGTGGCTAGGCCAACAACCTTCTGTAGTATTTATGTCTCCCTTTTCTTCAATTATTTGAGCCTATCGTCAACTTCCTTAGAAAGTTGCAGGGCGTCATCTTGCCACGATTGAGTCCTCTCTTGCAAAATTTTCTCATTCCTTGGAAGATCATCTATATGCTTCTGAAGGTTCTTTCCTTCGGTGATACTGGTAAGCCTCTACAAGATCAGTAGGGCTTTCAAAAATGGAAAGACCTCATCGCACCACTTCTACTTCACATGCAATTCTTCCTCGATCTTTTGGATATTTGAATCCTGCTATAATGAGGTCCAAATCTACATTGTGTCATCCAAAACTTTCCTGCAGTCCTCCACTGCGTTGGAGATGCCTTCTAAGGATTCTTTTAAGTCCTTCTACCTTTGCTCCCACACTTCGGGTCGCGTGGTTGGCTGCAGCCTTATTTTCACCTCTGGTATCTGCACTTCATACTCAAATTTCATCTTGGCAAGCATGTTCTTCGATTCCTCGATTGCGAGGGCGAGCTTCGTGACCTTCTCTGCTGGTGGGTCCTCCTCACAGAACTTCACGTCTAGAACTATGCTACAAGTATCTGTGATGGATTTTTCCAACTACTGTTATCATTGCCATACATCGTCTCTATGTTTAGCGAGTTGCTCTAGCTCCTTCTTTAGCGCAAATTTCTCCTTTTCTGCCTGTATTGTCAATGTCGAGGTTTGTTGTTCCCTCTCCTATAGCTCAGTCGTTAAACTCTAATGAAACTCATGTAGCACTTGAATGGGTCGTGCAACGATGTTCATGTTGACACTACTCCATGCTTTAGCTTGCTCTTTATCTTCCGGTGCATCAAACTGTAGTGCCCCAGCTGGAAGGTGCAAAATTCTAACACCGAATTGTGTGTCTATTCTCCGCTCTACCTGTAGTGGATGAGTTTTTTTTTTCTGGTTATTTCGCTATCTGCAGAAATGCCTTCAACTCGATATCTATATAGTGATCATTGATCTTGTCCCAAGTCTCAGCTATGAGCTCCTGGAACTTTTCGCTGATTTCATCAATGTCCCCATTAGTGAGGACCAACGGTATCACTCCTCTGGACTTATCTTCTTTCTTCTTTTTCGTCAGGCCCGTCGGAGTTGCTGATACTCTTGTTTTAACAATGAAAGGTGACTCCTCTGATACTCCTGCATCACTTAGGGGTTCCTCATCTGTTGTCGCTCTATTTCCTCTGTTTCTATCTCTTCATCCTTCCCACTTGTACATGCACCCAGTGGGGTACCATTCTCTATTCCAACCTCTCCACTGGGTGGAGACATCCATTGTTTCATTCAGCATTGTACTACTATGAGAAAATCATCTTCAGTTACTAGGTATGGCAATGGGTGTCATGTCCTAGTCAGTTCCTTCATTGATTTTACATAGGCTTTGTGGCAGTCTGCCTTGAAGTCCACAATGTGACAATACTACTTATGCAAACTAGGTGACATCCTTGGATGTTGATTCACCACCATGTGTAGATCCATTGACATTAGCACAAAGAAAATCTTATTCTCTATTGTGCGTGATGATTCCTTAGTAAACCAAAGGGAAGCATACCTCATCGCTTCACAGATATCCACCTCAATGGATGAAAATTGTGAGTCTTCTGGTTCTTTCCATGCAACTAGCATGATTAGGATTATCAGCCAAGCATAGTGGAACGTCTCCCCTTCTTCCTATGCCTCCCTGTAATCTATCAAATATTACATGCACAGATAGGTGACCCAGTTAAATTGGATCCCTGTGCTATACTACGCAGCCAAAGAAACTACAATTGTAGGCACCTCATTGGCCATGCACTTCCTCATTATTTTACTTGCCATAATTTTCATGTTTAAGCATGCCCCTTGATCCTCGATGGAATTGATATCATATCCTTGCAATTTCTTGACTAGCCCGAACTTGTCTTTCAACATTTGCGCAATCTCCTTGTCCTTATTTTTTCCCACAAATTCATCTGCGGGGTCTTTTCCCTAGTGAGGCAATGTTATGATTCTTCTGATTAACATATCGTCAATCGGGATCCTCATCCCCAACCAAAGGCATCCATCATGTACCAGTGCGAGGAGGTGTCGCACACACGATGTACTAGATGTGCTTCTACTGAAGTGTGGCACATTTAGCATGTTTAAGAGGCCTGCTCTTTGCAATCCTATAGCCCATTGGTGTGGCTCCAACCTTGTGACTCCACTTTCTGGGTATTTTTAATTACTTCAGGTACTTGCTTGGCTCAAATTGCAGGTACGTTTTGCGATCATTAAAGTCCCAGTCTTCGATCTTCAACTGTGAGATCTTCCCCCACACTTCACCCTTGAACGACACTTCCTTTGGAAGCAATGGAGTGTATGTGCAAAAATTTCCATCCTTTGGCTCCTTAATTGACTTAGCCCTCGATTTTCTGGGTGGAATGTAAGGTGGGAGCACAGAGGGGATCTCTGCGCCCTCTGTCTCCATTCAATTAGATTTGGCCTCTTCTTCATTGTCATTAATTTGCCGAGGCATCTTCTGTTGCATCAACTTATTTCCTTTCAGCACCGAATTTTTCCCCTTGTTTTCGTTATTCTTCATGCACACTTCCTTCTGTATTTTCTTTCTCGGAGAGGTTCTTAGTTCTGCCCTAGAGACCTCATCTAGCTTCTACTCTTGTTTCTTCAATGGTTATCGTTTTGTAGGTAACTTCTTTCTCTATAACCTTACATGCCTTGGGGACATGGGTACGTTCACTGCGGCGGTTTTTCTGGTCTATGTGTCCATTATACCTGCTAATCCTCTTTCTGCAAATACTCTAGCAAGTTCCTCAAAACTCCTCTCAATCATATAGTAACTCTCTTATCTTCACAATTAGACACAACTTCTCTAATTATCTAGGCAACGAAGTGTAAAATGTGGTGCAAGATACAATTTTATAACAAATTTGAATTCCCGACCCCATGATTGGCTAAGATTTTCTCATTTAATGTAGGTATGGGGCTAGATACAGCCAGTTGTGCCTCATAAATGCTCTTCTCCTGTGCCTCTGAAAAATAATTTCCTTTTAACGACAACCTTTCCCTTCCAACAGTCATATTTTCGGCCAACTTTGTCGAACCTTCCTTTTTGGTGCAGTCACCTTTTCTTTGTCACAACTCCTTCAGACTTCATCATACTCCTGAGTCTCATGAAGTAGTATTCCGTTGGCGAAGTCCCCTTCTGCATAGTAGTTTATAATCTAGTGCCCACTTTCAACTGCAGGTGGCATTAAGAATTTCCTTCTTTCATTCCTTAGTGTGAAGTTCCAGGGATAGGGATGTCCTTGTATACCTTCAATCTGCTACCATTCACTCGTCCTCGAATCGGCTGACCACTCAAGATCGCGAGTTGAACTACACCACCATTAGAGACATGATTGACGATATATGGTCCTAACCAATGCGTCTTAAATTTTCCTTGGAACTTCGCGAATTTGTTGTCATATAAAAGTACTAGATCTCCTTCCTGGAATGTGTTTTTCTTGATGTTCCTGTCATGCTAGGATTTCTCCCTTACTTTTTTTACTTGCTGATGAAACCTGGCTATAAACCGACCCTCCTCCAGAGAAAGGAACTATGTCATCCTCTCCTCCATGATATTAGAATCTTCCATATCTGTGTAAGTTGCAATTCTTAAACTAGGCACAATATATTCCATAGGTATTATTTCTTCTTGTCTATGTACCAAACTAAAAGGTGTCTTCCCTATCAAATTTTTGCATGTTGTTCTATATGCCCACAACACCACTAGAATCCTTAAATCCCATTCATTTATGTTCACATTGCACACTTTTGTGAATGCATTCTCCATAATATTATTGAATGCTTCGACTGTCCCATTCACTTGAGGATGATACAAAGTGTTCTTTTGGTGGTGTATTTGAAATTCTTGAGTCAGTGTCTCAATAGTCTTGTGCAAGAAATGTTGTTGTATACCTAGGGGGGATAGTATGGGGTACAGAGGAAGGTACCCAATGGAATAATGTAATAATGGGATGGGCCATAGTTAATAAATAATTTGGTTAACCCTCATCATGTAAGGGACCACAAGTAGTTAGCAATAATGTAATAAGCCCATTGTATTAGATATATGGTATTGAGAGAACCATGGTAATGACCCATGGTATTGTATGTATGAGGCCCATATAGAGGCTAGAGACTCCCCATGGAGAGGTGTGAAGGATTATTGTATGAACAAGCATATGTCTTGTGGAGTGTTTTCCTTCCTTAAGGAGTGAATGTATGGTGTTTCCCTACCTTTAAGGCTTTGATCAATAAACATAAGTTTATCTGAAGTTTATCCCTTTCGATCTTATTATTTCTGGGCATATTTGTATTTTCATATATTTCTGGGTCAGATCTATAACAAGGGTTTTGATCAATAAATAAGCAATTCTATCTATATTAAAATCTTGTTGTTTTTGGTGATTATTTACCGTTATTGGCTATATTGGTATCACTTCATATATTTGCAGGTCAGATCTATAACAAATGTGAACCTCGATCACTCATTAATATCTTTGGACACCCAAATCTGGACATAATGTATTCAAAAATGAACTTCACGGCATTGTCTGTGTTGCAATTATTCACTGGTTGTGCCTCGACCCACCTCATCAAATAATCAGTTGCAGTGATAATGTATCTTGCACACATCTTCCTTCCTGGTGGGTTAATAGGTCCAACAAAGTCAATATCCTATTTTTTAAATTCCTTCAACGTCACTTGTGGATTTAAGCGCATTTTCATCTGTTCTATATGACCTTCCTGTTCGTTGACATATATCACATGCTCGACAAAATTCTTTTGCATCCTTATGTATTGTGGGCCACCATAAGCCTGCTTTCAAGATTTTCTGCATAGTGGCCTTCCCTGCATAATGTCCCCCTCCAACTCCTCTGTGAGCTTCTGCGAAAATACTCTGCCTTTCATATTCTAGGATGTATCTTCACAGTATTTCATTTGGTCCCGTTTTATAAAACTACCCTACAATCAACATGAAATATTTTACTTTTACCACCAACTCTTTTTTCTGCTGCGTATTGTACTCCACGGGAACCCTTCCTATGGCCAAATACTAAATAATATCATTGAAGTGATCATCTGCAACCTTGATCACGAAAAATTGCATGTCGGGTAGGTTATCTTTGATACTATTGGGCCCTTCGCCCGTCTCCAATCGCGACAAATGATATGGACTGGCATTCAATCTTTCTGGCTTGACTACAACCTCAAAATCATACTCCTGGAACAATAACAAGCATCAAAATATTTTTCCTCCTAAACCAAGATTATTCACCAAATATTTTAGCACGGAATGATCAATAGACATTTTAAAGTGTGCACCCAACAAGTAGTGCTTGAACTTTTGTAATGCATAGACCATAGCTAATCCTTCTCTTTCTATCATAGCGTAGATCTTCTCTGCCTTAGACAATTTTCTACTTACAAAATCTATGGGGTGATCAACTTCGCCTGCTCCTGGTTGTGCCAAAACTACACCTAATGCTATGCAAGAGGCATCGACATGTACATGAAATTCCTTATTCCAGTCTAGAAACAGTAAGATCAACGTAGTTATCATCTTCTCCTTCAGTATATCCAAACTCTTTTGACATTCTTCGTCCCAATTAAAAGTGACATTTTTCTTCAATAACTTCTCCATCGACACAATTATTTGTGCATACCCATTTATAAAATTTCTATAGTAGCCAGTGTATCCAAGTGTTGTGCATAGTTGTTTCACCGTCTTCCATGCTAGAAAGTGCACAATGACTTCTATCTTCACGGGATCCACCAACAACCCTTTTTTGCACACAATATGTCCTACCAGTATGCCACAAGGCACACAAAATATACACTTCTTCAAGTTCAGTGAAATCTGATGTTCCTGCATGTATTCAACATAATCCTTAATCTCACAATATGCTTCTATAATAACCCAAAGATTGTCCAATCATCAAAGTAAATTTCAAAGAATTTATGTATATACTCCTTAAATGATGCGACTACAACTCTAGAAAATATGGCAAGCACATTCTTCAATCCAAAAGGCATTACCGTGTACTAAAATGACCCCCACTCTGTTGCAAAAGTCATCTTATGTCTATCTTTTGGCGCAATTCTGATTTGATGGTAACCTAAAAACCTATCTATGAAAGAGTAGGCCTCATGACCTCATACATTGTGCAATACTTCATTTGTAAATTGTGTAGGGAAGGGGTCATGCACACATGCATCATTCAACTTCCTTAAATCGGCACAAATTCTGATTTCTCCCTTAGTCTTCTTTTCTTGAAATATCATGGGACTCACCCATTCAAACTCTTTGACAAGCTCGACAATCCCTGTTGTGAGTATTTTATCTAATTCTTCCTTTAATTTGTCCTTGTACTTCGGATTCAGCCTATAGGGTCTCTACTTCAGAGGCTTCATGTTAGGTTTCAGAGGGATCCACATCACTCCTAGGTCCCTTAATATGCCTTTCATTTCAGAAAACTTCATAGGGAACAACTCTTGGTATTCATGTAATAGTTTCATGATCTTACTAACTGTATCTACATCCCAATAGTCTCTAATTGTCGTGAACTTCGAATTTTCCTCTATGCCAATATTCACTTTCTCTGTTCTTACTAGTTGTGTTATTTTCGATATTTCTGGTTTTTGCCCAACAACTTCGCGATGACTTTTTGATTTTGGTATATCAATGTTGCGTTGATATTCATAATCTTCGGCAGTGATATTATGACATTCCAATGCATTTTGTAACTGTGTATCCCAATCATGCTACCTAATTATTTGATCTTCATTCACAAAATTATTTTCTTTGATTATCTGAAGAGCCAAATCTAGACACGGATAATCATCTTCAAAGCTTAATGTTAGTATGAACTCATCAACCAAATCTGACCAGTTCACAGTTCCATGGTGCAATTCTATTTCAAGATACCAATTCATAGGAGTGGTTTCTGGGGTGTGTATAAACCCATGCACCCATTCTTGTTTCATAACTTCTATCCAAACTAAAGTGAAAGGCTAAATATGTTCCCGAGGATCAACCTTACTATCATATTTTACTTCGATTTCTGTATCAATTGAGCCAAACCTGATCCACATTAATCTTTGACATTGCTGGCAAAATGCTATATTGCTTTATGAGTACCCCACAATCTAACAAGGGTAGACCTTAATGCTACCTCCAAAGCTTGCAACCTCTATTCTTCTGGTATTTATTTTTTATATTCATAAAGAAACAAGCCTACATCTTGGATCCCATCATAATAAGGCATATCAAATACCTCGAAAGTGATGCAACGAAGCGATTTTGTGGTGGATACTTCATATAACTTGTTTTGTAAATTTTCCAGCTCTTCCTCAAAATCTGAAGTAGAGGAACTATCCTGCTCATAGCCCAATTTTCCATCTGTAGTGGGATTAATCCAATCTTCCTCCTTAGCTATTATTTGATAAATGTTGTCGACATCTGTGTTACAATACTCATTCCAGACAAGCTCTATATAGCGCACTCCTTCTAAGGGATCTAGAGGGACGATGAGCCTCATATCATCATTCTCAAATACCATTAGTCTCTTCTTCAAATTGATGATCACCAAATTATCAAAATCCTAGTCCAATCTGAGCAATGTCAGATAGGGGTTGCTATCATCTCCAAGCGTTTAAAGTCCTTAAATATCTATTATGATGCATGGTAACTTTCCCATAGGGAAAATATTCTGTTGGTTGGCCATTCTCAACTATATCAACGACCATGACAACTTCGGTATTCCCATTAACTCCCATGTTTTCTTAGGTAATACATTGGCATCTAATCCTAAATCCAAGATTACTTTGTGATATTTCTTTATCAGCACAAGAGTCTATCAGCTCCTGAAGCCCTTCAACAGTGCTCTAATTTCTCAATAACTTCATGCAAATATGTAAAAACGACTTCAAAATATATGGGTCTAGTTCTTTCGTCGGAATAGGCACTTTGTGTTCACCTTCTTTGGTATTAACTTTGGTTGCATAGTAGATGTTGAAGCCCCAGAATCCAAGAAACCTCGCTTCGCTTCCATGAATCTTTATTTTTCCTTGTGGACACTGAACCCATGGGCCTTTTCTACAATCTTTCTTACCCACATCTCTTCCTCTTTCTTCTTAACCTTATCGTCTCCTGTCAAAGATTGAATTCTTGTTACTATGTTGATGTGCGGTACATCTTCTCTTGGTTCAGGTATTATCATATTGAATGTTTGGTGCGGGTTTTTAGTTCCTTTTCTCCTGCATATTCGTGATTAGAAAGAGACATTCTTCTATCATCTGATCAAACAATTTTCAGTAGTTGTAGGTTATGGTTGGATTCTAACATTCTCTTGCAAAGTGTCCTTCCTGTCCATAGTTATAGCAGATGATCTGGCTGCTTCCTCGATCAAATCCTCGTCCTCATCCTTGGAAGCCTCCTCAACTAGTATGTTGGCCCTATTCTTCATGCATATTTCCTTCAGCTTGAAATTTATAAGTATCAATAGTGTGCTCCATATTCAAGTCATAGCTTCAACAATTTATTTCATCATTGCCTACTGATTTACAAAAGTTGCAAAACAACTACTTTGGGGTTTGCACATACTTATGTAATAAATAACACTCTTTAGATCGATGTTGACCTCTATTTTTACAGATTTCACACCACAAGCTTGATACTGGGTTTACTAGATTGGGTGCTCCACTTTGCAAATAATCTCTGTACACAAGGCATTGATCCTTATAATGGCCCTCTTGCCTTGCATTTTGTACACCATACTTCTATCCTCGTCTCCTTACCTTTCTTGAGATCTTGCAATTCCAAGATCAAATTTGCTAGCTGATTCTGAGTTTGTTGTACTACTACATGAGTATCTCCAATCGACGAAGCTTCTAATTTCATTGCAATCTCCAATGCTTCAACTTGAGTCCCTATCTTCTGTTGCGTTAAGGGTAACCTGATATGGGGCAGTAGCGTAGCTATAAACCATTATTTATGTTGTTTAGGGGGTATGTTAAATCTTACCAGTCCCATCATCACCTTGAATCATTGATCTAATTCCCATACAGATTCAGTAGCCCTCAACTTGATTTCCTTTAGTTTCCTAATAGACTATGATTCCAATTTCGGCTTCTTGAATTTTGATACCAACACTTTCTTAATATCATCAAGTGAAGCAGCCAGATTAGTCACATAATACTTCATGTAAATTGTCAGCGCTCTTTCTTGCAGTGTCATGGTGAGCTACATGTTCTTTACATTTTCGTCAGCGATCGGTCTTGCTTGCCATACTGCATTGGCTACAAACTAGAACTAGTCAGGATCCTATAATCCAAGTCCTCTAAAGGTAGGCAAATTAATGTCATCAACCATTATTCTTCTTGGGGGGTTAAGGGGAGGGGATTGATGAGGGGTAGGGAGAGGGGGTGTAGGGAGGGGGATGAGGCATAAGGGGAGTAGATTGGTGGGGGATCCCAAAGTTGCCCTGATGTTTCTCAACTCCTAACTTTGACGCACCTTCAGGAAGGGAGGGGGAATACTGCGAGGTCTCCGGGTTACTTCCTTATTATTTTCTCTCAGACCCACCTAACAAGGGACTATAGTTGGTCTCAATAAATTTCTTGTGATATACTCTATATCGCTTTCCACTTCGCATAGATCCTAGCTCTGGTCCAAACTTATTCCCTCTTCACCCAAACATTAATTTGATTGCATTCGTAGTTGGCCCTTTTCACACAAAAGAATTTTAATCCACAAATTCAATAAATTTAAGTACTTAACTCGTGGACCCTTGAAAAATATTCACTCGCCTTTGTTATAAGATACATTCTCGTCTATCATGAACTCAGTGACAAATCCTCCCAGGATTTTGTTAATCCAAAAATCAACTGCCCTTTAGATGATGTTGTTATTATTATTTAGTCGTTGCATCAATTTGGGGTTCCACACGGTAAGATCATCGTGCTTGATACAAGTCTTCTACTCTTTCAGCTTTGATAGCCATTCATAAAAGTCATTAGAAAATTTTGCGAAGAAGACCTTGTGTTGATATGTAAAGAAATACCTCTGCAACTAGGCTTCAATTGACAATTACGAATTTCTGTTTTTTTGAGCTTCGAATTCTCACTCCTTATGTTCTACCCAATCTTGTATTTCCTTCTTCGATGGATACCACATTCACATCCCTCAAACAAATCTCGGTCCCAACAACAGAACCATTTGTTGGCTTTAAAGGGGATTGACCCCGTTTCAGAGTGTAATGCACACCAACAAAACCCTCAACCACTAGTGCTTTCAGCAATGACCTAAAAGCAGATCGGAGTCTCACCCAAAGTGGTTATGGGAGGTTGTAGAACCAAGTTTTTGTAGCTGGAGGGACATTGCGTTGTGGTACCCATGTGTTTCCTTCTTTTCTCTACTTATCTACAACTTCGCATACATAAAATACTTTGCACTAATGTTTACTTCATAGTTTTTCATTCATCACAGAAACGTATCAGATAACAATATAACATATATTATTTCGCTTAAATAAGGAACAAACATGCATATAAACACAGAGAACAAAAAATGATGCACAAGGTTTGCCAAACTTCTTCTTCCTTATTAAGATGATTCGTTCAGTACATACACTTCTTCGACCTGCGCACCCAGCTGCAAGTGGTCTACACACTTAGCTGTAGAATCTTCAAGGCCTTCACGTGCTCAGCTCTGATGCCTTTCTCCAAAACATAGACTCCCCCTTGGCCAACTAATCTCTCTTCTTCATTTATCATTACTTCTTCATATCCATGATGTGATTGATCCAAGCTATATTTCACCATTCTTGTCCTTATTTCTTTGTATCTACCTATATTTTGTTGCTTCTTATGTGTTTTCATTCACATAAAATTGTTAGATACATGATAATATAAATAAATGACAATACATCATGCCATGAACTTGATTTTGCAGATTTGTTATAGTAAGGCCAACTGTAACAATAATCTATGTTAGCACACCAATATCATTTGATCAACAAATCATTTGCATCAATATGCATGCCTACCTTGTGAGAAAATTATATCTGTCAACACAAGTTGTTATCTCATCAATAATAATAAAAACATATCAATTATTAGTACCATGCTACATAGCTAAATCATGGGATAGACACATGACTCATGCATGCAATCAATCATTCACATACCAATTTTTAACACCTAAATTCTTATCTTATTAATTTCCTAAAAATAAACATGAGTCACCTTTGCTAGAGCCCATCTAGGTCAAGTGTTGACCTTGATGCTCTGGTACCACCTGTAACAACTTGCCCTAACCCCAAAACCCAACCAAAGTTTGAAGGAGGTGGTCATTATGCTGATCCAAATCCCAAGGTACAATTATGGGAATGAGATCTAAAATTTTTAACTTTTCAAACTTTCTGAAAAGTTCAAGTGGAAAACAACATTGCATTTGTCCCATTGAGAAAATTCCAATGATAATCTCAATTTGACTTATAGATAAAAATTTATAGCTCTTTAAATATAGGCCAATGTAAACCCTACCACATCATCTTGACCTCCATGTGGCATCCACACAATGGCCCACGTGGCAGGTGATGTGTTCGCACCCCACCATGGATAGGCCCATGTGGCACCTAACACACCTACACTACCACTATGGAAAGGTTTACATGGCAAGCACATTCCACAAGAAAAGTTGGAGGTTGGCCCCCTTATATACTGCCACATGTTTTTGTTTTCCATACAAGTTCTAATCCCCAACCCCTGGCCTAGGGTCAACCTGACCTCTCTTGGCATTATATTTACTTTGGGTCAAGATTGGCCTGATCCTTGATTTGGCCGACCACACAACCCCCTCACTAGTGGGTTGCATACATCATAGTCGTCCTACCATAGGTTGGGGTAGAGCCCGCCAAAGGTTCAACCTTCTTGGTTGACCTCCTGATCTCTGACCTAACTAACCTACTAACTCAAAATTTGAATTTTAACTTTAATTTTCCTTATTTCCAACACTTTGAAAGTGTTATGGCATTTACTAACTTCTCAAGCTTTTCAAGCACTATTACCAACACTTGATTGGTAATGAGTCTAAAATATTTATGATCAACCTTGGCAATAATACATGATGAGAATGGTGCCAAATCAATATCACTTTTAAGTGCATTTCTTTCCAATTCTACAAAGAGATGGAACACCTCATTAGTAGGGAAGAAACGTATTCTATTTGGCTCAACAAACCTACCAGCTAAGAAAATGATCCAGGCATATATTGGTGGCAAACTGCCTATTCCACTTGGACCCACAATATTATTTCTTTTATTTTAGTTAATTGTAGTACATTTTACTACTTTTGGAATTTTTTTGAGTCCACAAACTTTTGGAGCTATTTTAATGCCTTAAACGACATTTTTTAGGAAAATAGGAAAACCTATAGTCATTAGCATGGGTTAGCAGTCAAAATTTGTTGTCCTCGTATAGATCATTCTAATGAGGTATTGTATGCATCAAACAAAGATCGTATGCCAAAGTTATGACCTTTAGAAGTTAATGTACAAACTAACCCCAACGGGGCCCACAAACTTTTGGTGCTTCATCTCCTAGGGTTAGGTTTTTAAATTTTTACATTTTTCCATTATTTCTTAATAATAAAAAGACCTCCAAGCCTCATTGGAACACAATTTTGAAGGCATGTAGCCATCACATATTTTCTTAGAGATAATTATCATTGCTTGAGATAGTTTATTTCCATTATACATGTAAATAGTTTTTAATATTTGTTATTATTGAATTGAAGTTCAATTTTCACTGTAGGTTTGTGTTTTTGATTAAATTTGAATTTCATTTCGTTCCTACAAAATATGGATCATTGGTATCAGAGTGGTTTTATATTTCTCTATTTTTTGTGCATGTCCCCAATGTGGATGAGGTATAAGGATTTAGGACTTGAACTGGTTTAACCCTTACAAGACTGGCCTCAACGACCTCAACAACCTCCCATGATGGAAGAAAATAAAGATGAGGAAGTAGGGGATCCTTTCAAAATGTTGCTCAAAGAAACACTTGAGTGAAAAAGGAACGAGATGATGGATAATGTTTCCTAGATCCTTCGGTGGGTATCAATTGGTGAATCATCTTCATCTGGCAGCCACCTCAGAGGTACCACCCCCTTCAAGATACAAGTCAACTTTGGCATTCTTATATTTGAAGGCTAGATAGATGCAAATGTCATACATAAATGGTTAAATCTGCTAGAAGGATATTTTTAATTCCATAATTTTTCTAATAGGGACAATATTACTTTTGCAATCCTCAAGGATACCCTCCACGTTTAGTTGGTAGGAAACCTACTGTGAGCAGAGGGACGAGAAGGAACCCTCACTATTTTTAGCCGCACTCACTTGGAATTCTTTCCAAGACACCGTCAAGGAATAATATTACCCTGTCAGCAGCAATGAAGATAAGTACATAAAGTCGACCACACTGCGGCAGGGAAGGGACCAAGACATGCCGGAGTTACATACATATTTTTCATACCCCTCACACAAAGTTGGGTATAAAGGATTCTAAGAAGCATCTAGTACTCAAGTACCACAATTTTATACACAAATACATCCAGGACGAGATGGACTTACTGGACATGTAATCACTTGGCATTGCATACCAATATGTTTTCAAGATCAAGTAGAAGTTTAAACAGAAGAAGTGAGACTTTGGATTTGTGAATCTGAAGCAAGGAAAAGGCACTTCCAAACCACAGAACAAAGGAAAAAGCTAATTTGGGGTGACCCAGGATAACTCATTGAAGTCGTGACTAAGTAACACCACCATGAAGGCAAAGAAGGACACAAAAAAGTGGTGTGATTTCCACAAGAGTCTGACTCATAACACAAATGAGTGTCACGCCAAGAAATCACTAGTCATCGAGTTGAAGGCTTCAGATTCATATGCATGTAATGACTCTAAGTTAGAACTTGACAAGAAGAATGACAAAGGGAATCATATTATCAATGTAGAACCCAACGCCATAGTTTTCTCCACCAAGGTCCAAATATTGAGCCCGGAGATACAGAGGAAGGGGATCATCTCTTCCTCTCATAAATGTGGGTGAAGGGGTCTTTGTTGTAATCCATTGTCGATAGTGATATCCAAAAGAAACTCATATTAGAAAAGGTCATTAAGTAGTTAGGCCTATCGATCACACCACACCCGTAGTCATACCCCATCCATGGCTCCACCAAGGACGAGATCTCTTCGTCAACCAACAGTGGTGCCTTCCCTAAAACATTAAGCCCTTCATGGATGAGGTATTGTGTGATGTTGCTCCTCTTGAAGTTTTTGATGTGTTATTAGGAAAACCATACTTGTGGATGTGGGATGCTATGTATGATTCGATGCCTCACACTGTTATCATTACTTTGGGTAGTAAGCTATATAGGATATAAGAGGTAGCGTCGCTTACGACCATCTCTTCGATATTTTTTAAGCAATGCAGTAATATCATCTCCCAGACTAGGAAATTTGTTTTCTTTATATTCACTCTCAAAATAAGGGGAATATCATAGCCACATTCATAGCCCCCAAGAAGGGTTCCACCATGCAATAGAAATAGGTAGATAACGTCATGGAAGAACACAGGGACATCTTCTCCTCACCCATAGGGGTACCTTTGCAATATCAGGTCAAGCATTCAATCAATCTAACTCTCAGAGCGCCTCTACTCATTGTGACGATATACCACCACTATATTATGGAAAATGAAGAAATCAAGCAACAAATCCATGATTTGTTGCAAAAGGGGCACATCTGACCAAGTTCCTTACCTTGTGGGAGCCTGATTGTAGTTGTACAGAAAAATGATAGGACCTAAAGACTCTGCATTAATTATT
Source organism: Pinus taeda (assembly GCA_000404065.3). NCBI lineage: Eukaryota > Viridiplantae > Streptophyta > Pinopsida > Pinales > Pinaceae > Pinus > Pinus taeda. The sequence goes on along the minus strand of APFE031087911.1, from coordinate 9,927 downwards.
GGGCACTAAATAAAATGATTGTCACGAATAGATATTCATTCCCATGGATTGATGACCTTCTTTACCATCTCAAAAGGGCCAAGTACTTCAACAAATTGATTTAAATTATGGCTATCACTAGGCTCCAATAGAACCAACAAATGTATGCAAGACCACCTTCAAATCCAAGAAGGGACTTTTTGAGTGGTTGGTCATGCCTTATGGGTTGACAAATTCCCCTGCAACTTTTATGAGTCTGATGGATGACATATTTTGGTCCTTTACCATCTCATCCATGATTTTATATTTGGGATACATCATCATATTAAGAAAAAAGGAGAAGAGCATTTGCAACACATTTTGCAGGTCCTTCACACCCTGCGACGAGACAAACTATGTGCCAACTTGGAGAAATGCACCTTTGGCATGAGCTAGGTCTAATATCCGGGTTACATCATTGATGAGAAAGGTGTGCGTGTGTATTTCGCTAATATCCAAGTCATTTAGGATTGGCCAGTCCCAACCACTCTAACAAAGTTTTGCAGCTTTTTTGTCCTTGCCAATTTTTATCAGAGGTTCGTGTTGGGATTTTCTCATATCACTTAGCCTTTGAGTCAAGTTACCAAGGGTGGAGTAAAATAAAATTCTTTCTAGTTAAATTCCCAACAGAAGGCATTCTTTGAGCTAAAGCACCACCTTTTCTCTACACTAGTACTCACATTGCTAGACCTGCAACAACCATTTGGAATTAAGACAAACACCTCCAAGTATGATATTGGTACAATCATCACTCGACAAGGGAATTTAGTGGCCTATCATAATGAGACACTTTTTGATACATGTTATGAAACTAGCTCACAAAAAGATAGAAAAGATAGATCAACGCCTTAGAATTCAGCCTCTTCAAGGGGGCAACCTCCTTTATATTACATAAATGAACAATTCTTGGATGATTCAAATGAAAAGACCTCCTCTCTATATATAGGAGTCTAAGGGTTCATAACATAATCAGAGCTTACATAACAATAATAATGTATGGGCACAATAATAACAATAGTGGGCTTCTATGGGGCACAATAGTAACAATATGGGCACTACATGGCTACATCAATATAATAAGTGGGTTGTACTAATAACGGTAAGGGGTTACACTAGTAGTATAGGGGCCTAACATGCCCCTCTCCTTCAAAAAGAATTATCCTTAATGCTTGAGTAGTTCTTGATGCTTCTGTATAAAATCCTTGTCCTCCCATGTTGAATCTTCAACGGGTAAGTTCTTCCACTTGATGATCTACTCTAAAATTTATCGATTTCGTCACTGTCGGGTTTTAGTTTTTGTGACTGCTCCAGGTTCCAATATGATTTTTCCTTCCTCTTCAATTTCTGGCAATATTTTATGAATTGGGATCTTTTGCAACTTTTGAATAAGTGGCCATACTTCTTCATCCTTCTTCCATTCATCCCTTGCTTCGTTTATCCAATATGGTTGGATAATAGAAATAGCACAAAACAATGCTTCCACATCCTCATCCTTGAAGAGTCTTCCCATTCGGTAAGGTCACCATTTTTTAAGTGCATGTAGTATTACCAACATTTCCTTCTCATAAGTAGATTGCATGAGATGTAGCAGTAAAAATACCTAATCACCTACATCAAAATATTTTTCACTACGATGTTGATCTACCTGTTGTTTCGTTTGATTTTGCACCGAAGTGGTGTTATCCTTTAAAAGTTGGAGAACTTGTCATTGATGCTTGATGTGATCTTTCACTGCTTAAACCTTTTTCTTCTTGATATGTCCTTCTATCTCTGGAGTTTGAGGAGTTGTAATTTCTTCCGATCCTTTACAAGATATGGTCGGATTCATTTCTAGAAGCTCGATGTGATCTTTCACTTATTGAACATTTTTCTTCTTGATATGTCCTTCTATCTTGATAGTTTGAGGAGTGGTAAAACAATGTTACAAAATAGTAAAACAAACAAACATAAAACAAACAAACAATATAGTAATGACTTGAATTAAAATTATTAATATGGTAAGAACGTGAATTAAAAAATGATAATGATTAGTATAATAGTGTTACATAATAGTAAAACATAAAACAAACAAATAATATAGTAATACCATGAATTAAGATTATTAATATGGTAATAACATGAATTAAAATTATTAATATAGTAATAACATGATTAAAATAATGATAATCATTAGTATAAT
>APFE031087906.1:155105-168463 GCA_000404065.3 Pinus taeda | reverse complement strand
GAATGGGTTTGGCATAGTCTGGAATATGAAAGGACAAGTCCTTGTCATATCCAAGACCGGTTCTGTGCTTGTTGTGGACAAGCTGTTCCCAAGGTCTAATGATGGGCTTGGGAAGTGCAGACTGAGTTTCTGCATCTGCAAATACACCAGCTGCTTTATTTGAATGAACATGAACATTATTGACTTGCTGTTTACGGGAGTCTGTTTCAATCTTCTGAACAGAAACAGGTTCAGAAAGATGACTCCATTGCTGTAGTTCTTCTTGTTGCAGCTTTGTCTCAAGCTGCAAAAACTCAATATTCTCATGTGCATTTTGGAGACAAATTTTGATATTGGAAAGAGAGGTTTTGTTGACCTTAACCATCTCATCAACAGTGGACAACATTAAATTATTCAGTAGTTTCAATACATCATCTATTCTATCCATTTCAGACCAATATAATCAGAGAAGTGATGTTATCTTCAGCTATGAGTATTTCAGCCTCCAATTTGACTCCTTGATTAATTTGGCATAGGCAATATATTTGGAACACAAACTCGCCCTTGACACCTTGATATTTCAGAGCACAATTAAATTTGGTGTAATTTCTCTACAAAGATCTCAGCCTTTGACAGTCAGATGGAGCCAAGAATAAACAGTTTTCTATTTGCTATGTTCAGCCCTTTTTTGTTGGCAAGAAACCCAATCTCTTCACTATTGTAGCAGCTCCCACACACTGATGCTTTGTATGACTCGGCCTTCCTAATGGAAGAAATATATATCTAGAAAAATATGCTGAGCGCTTGAGAACGCAGACTTGACTTCCACACTCATTGAGGTTTCTGTTCAAAGCTTTAAACACTGTGTATATAATGCAAACTATTCCACCACTTAAAATGAACCATAGGTATCACAACATAGGTCACAGGTCACAATTTTATTTTATTTTTTCATATGAAGGAAGCTCAGCAACAACTAGATATTAAATAATGAAATCCGGTAAACATAATTGATGTACTTCTGTAAAAGTCTAATCATCTTCTACAGCAACAATGAGTAGCTCTTGCAATACCCCACATAAGAAATGACTCCATAATTGTTGTTCACAATGATGAGAAAATCTTAAGCCACTAGAGTGCTGGCAGTGGCAGATTCATATTTCCACACAGGGTCTATATTAGCTAAAATGCATCTTCAAAGATAGAAAGAAACTACAACTCACTGGACAGCAAATATTAGTAGTAAAGAAATAGCGAGGCGCGCCTTTTTATTATCTGAACAATGGCATCAGCAGGCTCTGTGCTTTTCTATCTCTTCTTTCTTTCTCCGTTGTCAATTGGTGCCCGGGAAATGAAATTTGCTCAACCCCAGATGGTTGATCCGCAGAAGGAAGGTGCGGCCTGGTCGGTGCATGACCTGCGACTGGATTCGTATATGGTGAGAGAAGACTTGTTGGTGGCGGAAGTGAGGAACAACTTCAAACATTGCATGGCTTATAACATACTCGTGGATTGCTCGCAAGTGAAAACTCCCCTGGGGAAGACATGTGCCCAGCCACCAAGATATGGTATTGATTCTTCCGAAACAAACCCTGGAGGAATGGTGTTTGGCATTGGCGGAAGCTGGAAAAGAACGCCGCCTGGTTTTTTTTTCTGAAGAACTCCACCAGCTCTCTGGTTTCTCCGCTCGTGGAGAAGAGAACCTCGTCAGAATTCAGGAACCCTCTGTCCTTCACTATGTCTTCTTCGCCAAAACTTGAGTTCCTGATGTCGAACCAACTAGAACGAAATACGTCTGGTTTTCAATTCCTCCTTAGCAAGCGACCAAGTTTCTCTCTCAGGTCCTCAGAGCATGTTAAGTTCAAATTCTCAGAAGAATATCGATGCCATTATAGAGGAGTAACGGTAAGGTCTCAAGCTGAAGCTGCACCAACATCTCATGATAAAAAAGGGGATGAGAGAACCATCAATCAGTATTTCATATAGGCGACTATAAAGTCAGGCACCTTTTTGACGGGTACGCTACTTTAGTTCGTCTTCATTTCGAGAATGGGAGGTTGGTTGCGGGGCATGCACAGTTAGAATCCGAAGCTTACCAGGCAGCTAAGAAGCATAACAAGATTTGCTACAGGGAATTTTCAGAGGTTCCACAGCAGTCCAACTTCTTCAAATACATCGGAGAACTCGCCAGTTTGTTTTCTGGTGCTTCCTTGACTGACAATGCAAATACAGGAGTGGTCAGTCTTGGAGATGGACGGGTTGTATGCCTGACAGAGACAAGAAAGGGGTCTATCCAGATTGATCCCAACACTTTCGAAACTATTGGCAAGTTTGATTATTCTGATACCGAGTTCCGATAAATCTCTGCGAATGTCCGCAAGGGTTCGGGGCAAACATCCCAGAGGTCCCGTATTGTGAACCACGAATTTCGAGCCCCTTGCTGGTACAAATACTTCAGCTGAGATATCAAATTATTAATAATCTGGGGAATGATCCCGCTATTTATTTGGCTCTCTGTCAGATTCGCAAGAAAGGCATGCGTAATATCGTTCTGGACGATGTCCAGGGTGTACAGGGCCTTGTCGAATGCATCAGGCTGTGGGAGGTTGGCGGTCTTACTGGAGTATATGTGGCAGAAAGTTTTCACAAGAGGGCGTTCAACGCAAATACAAATTCAAACGCACAGCATTTGCAATGAAGGCATTCGACTGTTATGGAAAGCGTTAACTGTACATGGTCTGACTGTTCAGTACCCTGTCAGGACAGCCAATAACGCAGGTGAGAATAATCATGAATTGTCAGGCAGCGTTTTTCAGTTATGGCAGAGACAGTGCAGCGCTGGAAGGACAGAGGGAGTGTTGGGCAGATACGTTATGGCAGAGGCAGTGCAGGTAATGAAGGCTAGATCAACGCTATTCAAGGCAACTTAGACCAGTTGCTCAGGGAAAACAGGCCACACATCGTGGCTCTGATACCATGTTAAACACACATGGTTAACGAGAAACAGATAGGAAAGATAAAGCTTGCAATGCTATTTTTATTCACAAAAGATGTACATTTATAGTACAATATGGTGACCGTTGGGATTCACATCCCAAGGTCCCTTGGACTGCTTGTCCATTCGGCTTCCACGCTAACCCTTTAGGATTAGGTGTCCAACAAGTACTATGAAAGAGGATGGATGGTACATGGTTAGTTGTGTAGCGAAACATATGACATGGTCATGGGATATTTTTGAGACTCTGGCTGGATGGGACTCGAAGTTTCACATGGTGTTGGGTGACAAGAGTCAGTTGGAGATATGAGGATTGAGTGTTGTGCCATTAATAATGGAGACATGACGTATGATGCAGGTCCATGATGAATTGTTTGTACCAGGACTCAGATATAATGTGATCTCTATATCATTGATGGAGAATAAGGGGTTTGAGATCTTGTTCTAGGATGGGAAGGAAAGACTTAGGCTCAGAGGCTCCAATTCTAATGGGATTGTACTCAGAGTTAGAGAGCATGGTCTCTATAGGTTGACTACCAAGCTTGAGGATCATCGAAGGAAGTAGGGACAAGTGCAGCTACCAGAGAAGTAGGAGCGAGTGCAAGTGTAGGTGAACACTTTAGAGGAGAAGGCACAGGTTCTTGAGAATAAGGTACCATTTTCCAAGAAGTTCCCAGTTCAAAGACTCAAAAGGAGTCTAGTTCAAGAGGGAGCTTGCAGATTCATAGGGAGACTTTGCAACCCAAGAAGAGTGTGTGGTCAGTGGTGAGCAAGGGTTCTCCTACAATTTCTAAGAAGGAATCATGGAAAGAGTGGAAGATGTTACAGGATAAGAAGAAGAAGCAGGTTGCTTCTAGCAGTGACAATGACACTTCCAAGAAAGGTGTAGTTCACCATACGAGGATTTTTGTGATTGTGAGTGCCAAGAGTTGGGCAAGTGTTGTGAGCAATGATGATGATGGTGAGATACTTCCTAGTCTTGTAAGTACCTCCCTCACTAAGAGGGAGTATTGAATTGTGTAGCTTGGGAGGTACTCGAAGCCTTATGGTTTAAGGTTTGGAGGAAAAAGCACCACAAGGGCAACTTGTGGGCTTGGAACCCAAGTGTGGGGTTTTGGAACCCATTGTGTTTTTGGGGAAAAACCATGATGGATTCACGGAATGCGATGAATGAGGATGATAATTCTCAGAAAGATGATTCCAACGCTTTGAAAGTCGTCTGAAACCAAATTTTCATTAGAGAGATATGAATTTTTGAAGTTAACATAATTATTATTGGGTTTCAAGTAGGTCGACTTGAAGAACCCAATGGACATGTTGCTTCAAACATGAATTTTTGGAAGCCCTTCTTAGGTGTATAAATAAGAGGTGATTTCACTCATCTAAGAGCATTAAGTCATCATCAATTCATCTCTGAACTGGCCACAGACTAAGGAGGACAAGGTGTGAGAGGATTAGGGATGTTTGGGAAATTTTTCTTCTTCATTGCAAGTCTAAAATAATTGCAGAGGGAGGCCACATTTTAGAGTGGCTTGATGAATGTTTCAAGTGCAGTTTGAGTGGGTTTTTATCTCCTTACTAGGCCGCAACCCTAGCTATAATTTTTGGGTAGGATGCAGGCTTGAACTTCTCTATACAAGAGGGTTGAAGGTGTAGTTGTAACCACAGTCAGCCACAAAAGGTACATGGAGGTGTTCTGGGCTTGTTTGAGGGCTTGTTTAAGCCCTATCCTTCAACATTTTGGGCATAGAAGAGTGGGAGGGAGGTCACATTTAATGGAAGATTGTTTTGGTATGTTTGGTAGAGTTGTTACCTAGTGAGAAGTGCCCTAACCAAGAGAAGAAATAAACAACAGTAAATAGACCTCAAACAAGTTATGGATTGATGAAGAGTTTTGTTGATTTGATGTTGGGGATCATGTCCTAGTGTGGACAAATTTTTAGAAGCCTGTTGAAGCCATTTGGAGGAATTTTTGTGATGGTCAAAAAGTCTATCCTAGGAGTAGATCTTGCAGTGAAGAGTTGGGCATCATTGGTTTATTGGAGGGAAACGTGTTGATAGCCCAAAGTAGCCCTAAAGAAACATACAAGAAGGATGTTTGATGTTGCGTGATTGGTGAAGTGTGCAGCCTAATGTGCAACACTTTGATGGACAAAAGTGATTGCTAGATTGGCAGATTGGAGCTTAGGTATTGGCCAACCTAGAGAGTAGTTTGATGAGCCCATATTCATTGTAGTAGATGTGACTTGCAACAATGATAGGAGGCATCCCTCTTGGAGCCTTGATGTGTAGATGCCTTGATGGAATAAGGCACTACCAGTGAGGATAATGGGAGTGAAGGACTGACAAGACAATATACGACATAGAAGTCACAGTGATGTTTTCATTGTATCTTGTATACCATAGACTGTTGTATTACTCAGAATTTGGTTTAATATAATGAATATTGGGATTGTACATATTGTACAATTTATTTAAAATTGTGTATATTGTGCATATGTTATTTACTGCTTTATATTTATGCAATAAAAAAGTAGTTTATGGTTGAGATTCTTGGTTTGGTAGTGTTAGTGATTTTAAGACTCTAACCTAGACCCCCAAGGTCATGGAAATTTAACAGGTACAACTTCATCAAGGAGATCATTAGAGGGAGTCATTATGGGAGAGGAGATGGTATCATTGGTCATAACCAAAGCAGTGGAAGAATCAGATTTAGATTGAAATACTTGATAAGTGAATTCAACTGGTGAAAGCAACATTTGTTCTCCATAAGAGTCATTGTCTGAAGGGGCGAGGAGGATCCAAGGATTGGTTGGGTCATGAGGAATGGTGGAGAGAATAGGAATAATCTTTCGAACCTCGACTGGTGGGTGAGGAAAGCAACCCATTAGGGAGGATCCCTTCAGATGACCAGTACCAACACTGACATAAGTGTCAGGTATGCCACCCACTTAGGGCATGGTGCCACTAGGAAAAGGGGAGTAATATGGGTTGCAGAAGGAAAATTGGCCCATTGTGACTATTCTCCCATCCAATGGAAGGAGGATGAGGTAGCAGATCGAAGAAACGATGGTAATCATGGCATAAGTCCAATTGTGGCCCAAAAGCATATTATAGTCAAGATGACGATCTATAACTTCAATGTCACCATTATTGTTTTCCCACTTAGGGTATTGGGGTAGATAGGAAGGTATCATTTTGGGATGAATGTATGGCCTTCAATTTCTTTAAGGGAATTTGATGGCAGAGTGAGGGTTGGAGAACCCAAGGTGAGCCAACTTGAATTAGACATGACATAGGTCGAAGCGCCTTTGTCAATGATCATTCTGTGGACAACTCTGCCTTTAAAAATAACTTGCACCTAGAATGCAAGTTGGTTGGAAATGCAAGGCTTATATTTCTCCATGTCGAATATTTTCTAGCATGGAATCCTGAGGGTCAACTCCACCAATGGCCAAAAGAAAAGATTTCTATTGTGCTCGACAAGTTTGCAATACTTCGAGTACAAACATGGCTGACGATGCTTGCACCAAATCTTTTAAAATATAGTAGTTTTGGACAACACATGCAAAATTATTATGTGTCATGCGACGAAGTGCCCCTTTAGGGGGTCAAATAACAATATCATAAATAGGCCTTTCAATATGAATATTTTTAGGTGAAAGTGGGTTTCAACTCAAGGCAACGTCCTAAGCATTAGGGATTTGAACTCCATAAGTTTTGGCTTGCATTTGAAGATAAATCATTTCAAAGGTGTAATTGGTATACGATTCTTCACTAGAGGAAGGATGGTTTGCACTGCCATTTCCCCCTTGCGGGGGTTTTGGCGAGTTCGAAATAAGATGTTTTTAATGCTGAGAAGGGAAAGGGTTGTGTAGGACTAGAGGGGTCTAGATAGTGTCCTTTTGTGCATGAATATCCATGCATTCTTGGAGACAGAGACACTTGTGTGTCATGTGGTATTCCACACAGATTTTGCAAGGGAACTTGATAACTTTCTCCTTTCTACTATTAGATTTTACAACAACTTTCTACTTGGGGTTGGATTGCATAGCAGGCTTCTCTTCGGAAGGAAAGATATTTTTCTTGTTCTTCTTGTTATTGTCGCTAGGTTTTTGCATAGACTACACGAAGTTTATCACAGCGATTGGAAGGGAAACCAATTGGGTATAAGTAGTGGTATCAATAGACAAATGGGAAATGTGCCCGCTAAGTTGTTTTACAGTATCCCTAGAAGTAGCACTGACGAGACCATCAGCGTGCATGCTGAGTTGCTGAGTAGCGGGAGAATTGAAAGTTTGAGGGGCATGGGGGATTACATCCTATAGTGTGGTGGACAAGAAGAATGGATTGGTATTCTGTGACTACACCACCTAAGACAATGTCCTTTGAAATTTAGGGAAGAAGAGATTTATAGAACCAATGTGCTAACATGTAAATCCGAAATGGGGGCCTTGAATAGCCTCTACCTACATCTCCATTTATGAATGTGATCAGAGATGTGGTTTGAGGTGTCTTGACACAAGGTAGTAAGAAGTTTCATTCTAGTTTCGTAGTGGGTGGGAAGCTGCAAGTGTTTTAAAAATTCCATTGCCAGGGCACCAAAGGTATGAACTGACAAGCATGATAAATCAATGTACCACTTGGAAGCATTTCCACTAAGGGTGCAAGGGAAGAGATAGAGCTGGATACTTTCATCCACCATTGAGTTCAATACGCACCATAGATGGTATGTGGTGACATGTGTACCCGAATCGTCCCCTCGTTTCCCTTCAAACTTTGATATGTCAACAAATATTTTGTGTGGGATTGGGGGCCAATGAAAGTTATGTTAGATGGGGCCATTAGTCAGTTTATATAGATCGGGGATATTGAGTGTTGCCAAAAAAGATAAAGTGTTTGGTGCCCCCAAGTTTGACCAAGGTGATGAATAATGACTTGAAGGACCCTGGGGTCCTCCCATCATATTATTACCGACAGGATACATAGGATTTATTGGATAATAATCTCCTTGCTATGGTGGAATAGTCACATAGCGTGGTTGTCCATATGGGATGTTAGGTTGGGGGACAAAAGGTTGGTTCCCCCAGGATAAAAATTTCCCCTTTACTTACTTGAGGTTGAGGAGGGGGTGCCCAAATGAATTGAGCAGGACATGATTGAGGGATCCCACTAGCCATATAGTTTTCCATAGGAACATGACTGACACTAAGGTAGCATCCACTTGGAGAATTTAGGTCAATTAAATATCGATCTAGGTTGTCTTATAGGTGGAGGGGGTATGGTGATCCCCATGACCGGTATGCGCATGTTGGGAACATTTCCCCTGAGCATTTGAGCCTCGGGGTTTGAACTTGGTAGAGGATTCCAACCAAAAGGATTACTAATAGTATCCATGCTAAAAATCTTATTCAGAGCAATAGATGAAGGTCTGGGAGTAGACACAAAAGGGGCAAAAACTGACATGTATTGGGTTCCACTCATAGCAGGTATAACTAAGTTTCTCGGACTCGACATTGTCTAGATAGTAGGGTAACTAATCAGCTGTGTGTTACTCACTATTGGCTGGGGAAGTGATGGTGGACCAAAGTTGTCCACAAAATACCATGACCCATTAGTCGCCGGGGGAATGGTGGATGTGGGTACTATCAAAGACATGACAGGTACAGGTGCTACCTAAATCAACACTGGTCCCAGAGGATTGGTGAGGGGAGGATTATAAGGAGGTACAATTCCTTCAATGAAAAAGTCCTCAGGTAGTATAATGTCCTGGGAGGTGTTGTGTGATTCAGTGTTAGACATTGGAGACTGATTTCCTAAAGGGGGAGAATTTGGGTCACAAAGGCTCGGTTAATCCTCAAGATTTAGCGGAGGAAGACCTAGATGTCACCTAGATTGATGACAATGGTTGTATGTATCCACGATGATTGATATATTTTATCAAAAAATTTATAGTGATATTTATTTTATATTTAGTGATAATAAACCAACACCTAAAAAAAAAAACTCTAAAAGTCAATCAACAAGCAGACTGGGGATATAAATTTGTTTGATAACCACTGTTTACTGGACATGAAACCTAGTATCACAATGGCTAAAAGAGGGAGCTAGTCAAATGTATAGTTACGATTACTCTTGAGATTCACTCGAACCTTAGATTAAGGGGCAAAGTACTCTCGTGAAGATGAGAACCCTCCCAAAAACTAAAGATAGAGTAGGTTTGTCTATTTAAGTACTAGGGAAGCCCACCCTAGTCACCTTATGTTCGGCCCTAGAAAATTAAGACCACTAATGTTACCTCAAATCAAAGACACCACTTGGGGGGGGGGGGGACATGGTCGTAAACAATACCCTGTGTGGGTAGGATACCCGAGTCCCTGACTCAGCTCCAATATCCCTGAGGCGATCCCTAATACAAAGAATACCTAATGGAAATGCAATTGAGGGTGAACTACCTTCTCTCACACTCCAATGTTGTCTCGCATTTAACTCCTTTCTAAGGGGAGCAGTCCCAGATGATATGAGTGTAGAAGGATTTTACTCTCTTTAATGACACTAGTCTCAGTTTTGCGATCTTGGGTAGTTAATGCACCACTTCCTACCCCAAGATCCTAGGTTAGACTAATATGTGTGTATGCTCAAAAAAGAGTTGTTAATTATTTTTATTACAAGATTGATTTTAGAGGTACTTCATTAATGTCTTAAAAAGGGGTGTTGAGGTATGGAGTTTTATGAGAGTTTGACACAAACCATGCAAAAAATATATTTTTCAATTTCAATTGAAAAACAAGTTATTTCTACAAGGAGAGAATTATATATACATCAATTCAACGCCATGCATCCAATGCAGTAAACCCATGCACAACTTGTAGACATGAAATGCTCTCTAACAACTAACTGAATACACATATGAAGAATATAACCAACTAAAAAAAAAAAAAAACATTTTCTTTTCCTCAAAAATAAATGCACTTAAGATATTTTCCTAAAAAATAAAAATGATTAGAAAAACAGGCAACCAAATACAATGCACAGTTGTAGATCCCTAAAACAGACTGCAAACAACTTCCCAACCCATGAATTCACATAATAGGTTGTTTATCAAGATAATGGTTGGCTAACACACCTCAGGAGAAGCTATGGAGAGTTAATGGAAGGACTAACGCTTTGTCTACAAGCTAGGGGGGCGTTATAACTGTCAAGCCAGGAGGTAACTCCTCAACTGAGATTATGTATATTCATTTAGGTTGTTCATAGTTATATACATGAGGGAGTGGCTGTTGAGTTTCATCTCCCGATGCCTTTCCATTTTCTCTTATTATTTATTTAAACTATTTACAATTGTTCACCCAATCCCTATGATTAGGTGTCAACATTCCCCCCTTAATCTTAATGGATGTTGGTGAGTCCAAGCATCATTCTGAATCTTTCAAGATTTTCTCTTCCAAGCGCTTTGGTGAAGATGTAGGCCATCTTCTCATTAGTGGAACAATGGCGAAAGTGGATTGTTTTGGCCTCAACATGACGTTGAATCAGATGATATTTTGTATTGATGTGATTTGTTTGAACATGGAACTTTGGGTTCTTGGACAAATTTATTTCCGAGGTATTGTTAATCATGAGTGGAGTCGAATGTACTTGTTTTACCTACAAATCTTCCAAAATTTTCCTAAGCCGCACAATTTCTTTTGTTGTCTTAGCTGCTGCACATATTCTGACTCTATTGTGGAATCTTCTGGAACTGATTGTTTGCATGATCTCCAGGAGACAACTCTTGATCCAATACTCATAGCATAACTAGAAGTAGATACCCCAGTTTCTTTGTCTCCATCGAAGTTTGAATCAGAGTATTCAATCAAGTTGAAGTCGCCCACCTGTGTATACTTGAGTCCAAAGTCTTGAGTTCCCTTCAAGTACTTTATAATTATGTAGAGTTTTCTTCCAGGATTATCGATCCATAATTATTTGTATCGACGTTTCGAGCCAACCATCGTGGCTCATCATCAAGATAGATAAAAAGATATATAAGCTATATCTCTGTAGGTTTCAACCCCGTACAGAAATTACCTGCATACGAATTCTAAATCACAGGAAAAATAAAAATGCGAGAGCATAACACATAAAACACATATACACAGAGATTTCCCGCTGGATCCCAAAACGAGACTACCAGCTTGATTTTTTCATTATATTCCTTTCAATGTTACAATACATATTTATACATGCCGAAGCATCCAATACCATGGACCGAAAACCATCGCGTCCAAAACCATGGACCGAAAACCATAGGTAGGTTCGCCCAATCTAATATAGGGTCCAAAAAAAAATTCTCGAGGCGCTGCCCCGAATCCCGTAGAGGGGGGCTACCCCCCCCCCTCAAAACCCCTGGACAGGGGGGTCTGCCGCCCCCCCTGTGACCCCCCCACTGTGCAATCGGTGCAACGAAGGGGGGGCTCTGCCCTCCCTCCAACCCCCCGGTTCACTATGTAGGTTAGTCGTGGAAAGAATATAACACAACCCAACAATCTCCCACTTGTTGTTTTCTTTCCACAGGGGGCCACAGGAGAGCTTAGTCATTTTTCCAGCCCTGAAACGCCCAGTGTTTCTCTACACCAAGAGAACTTCTCAGAGCTCACAGATTTTTTCAATGCATCTGCAGTATTCTTCAAAGTGTCCACCTTTACCAGTAACACCTTTTTGTCTTCTATCATATCCCTAACAAAGTGATACTGAATGAACATCAATGTGCTTTGTCTTTGAATGATAAGCAGGGTTCTTTGCCAAGAAAATTGCACTTTGGCTGTCACAGTCTATCCTTATAGCTCCCTGTACTAACCCGATACTTGAACACAATCTCTGCAACCAAACTACTTCCTTACTTGCATGAGTGGCTGCCATGTATTTTGTCTCTGTAGTCGATAGTGCCACTACAGCTTGTTTCTTACTCATCCAACTGACTACACCTCCAAATAGGTTAAACACATACCCACTTGTAGATCTTCTCTGATCCAGATCTCCAGCCCAGTGTGCATCAACAAAGCCACGGATATCCAACACTCTGTCCAATCCTGGTCTTCCTTGGTAGCACAAGCCATTATCACTAGTGCCACGCAAATACCTGAAAACCCGCTTCACTACTATCCAGTGCTCCTTCCTTGGTTTTGACATAAACCTGCTCAATACTCCCACTGCATGTGCAATGTCTGGTCTTGTACAGACCATGGCATACATCAAGCTACCGAGTGCACTTGCATATGGAACACAGGACATGTCCTCTTCCTCTTCTTGTGTCTTGGGACACTGTTCAGCAGATAACCTCACACCTACAGGAATAGGAACCTTCACCGGTTTACTATCCTGCATATTGAACCTCTGCAATATTGTCTCGACATACTTCCTCTGGTTTAACCAGAGCTTCCTCTTTGCCCGATCTCTTTTAATTTCCATGCCCAAAATATAGTTTGCAGCACCGAGATCTTTCATGTCGAATTGGAGGACAATTGGGTCTTCAAATCCTAGATAATTTCTTTTTCATTTCCAACCAGCAACATATCATCCACATACAAGACCAGATAAATAACATGGTCACCATTATTAAATATACCACAATATAATGCTTTGCTTTGGTGAAGCCAGTCCCCGTATAAATGTATCCAAATTTCTGATACCACATCCATGGTGACTATTTTAACCCATACAGAGACTTCTTTAACTTGCATACTAGTTCTTTCTTAACCTTCACCGCAAAGCCTTCAAGTTGCTTCATGTAGATTCCTCTTCCAAATCCCCGTGAAGAAATGTTGTCTTCACATCCATCTGTTCTACCTCAAAATCAAAAGCAGCAGCAACAGATAAAAGTAATCTAATAGAAGTTACCTTGGCAACAGGAGAAAAAATATCACCAAAATCAATTCCCGGCACCTGGGATTAACCTTTTGCTACCAACCGAGCTTTGTATTTCTCCACCTTCCCTTCTGCATTTGTCTTCTTCTTGAACACCCATTTGCTGCCAATGGGCTTCCTTCCAGCCGACAACTCCACCAGATCCCAAGCCTCATTTTTGTGCAAAGATGCCATTTCATCAACCATGGCCTCTTTCCAAAGTTTTCCATCCTCTGAATCCACTGCTTCGTTCACAGTTCTGGGATCATCATCAGTAACAGACAAGCAAAGTTTGAACAGAAAGCAGATGGACTATACCTTTCTAGCTGCCTTTTTTTTCGAACTGATCTTCTCACAGCCGGAGTTTGTGGCTCTTCATCTTCTGACTCCTCCTCTGCTACAAAGTCTGATTCTTCCTCCTTTAGTTCAAACTTTATCTTCACAGGTTCCTTTGGTTGGACTTCATGTTTAATAACATCTTTCACCTCTCTGAACACCACAT
>APFE031087906.1:117505-152620 GCA_000404065.3 Pinus taeda | reverse complement strand
CAATCGGCGCAACAAAGGGGGGGCTCCGCCCCCCCTCTAACCCCCTAGTTCACTACGTAGGTTAGTCGTGGAAAGAATGTAACACAACCCAACAATCTCGACGAAATGAATAAATAAAAGTGTGAGATGGTGATGGACCAAGAATAATGGTAGCCAACATGCCCTAGGTCAGGGTAATTAATAATTAATAAAACTTTATAATTATTACAGTTAGTAATTTTATAAGAATAATTGAATTTTAATTAAGATTGAAATGATTTCAATTATACTTAATATTATTTATTTAATTATATATAGATTTTAATTAAATCTCTAATAATAATTAATATTTAATCTAAGAGTTTTTATTTATTTCTAATTAATTTTATAATAATGATTAGAATTCTTAGAAATATATAGCATCTTATAATTTTATTTTTCTATTTTTTAGAATATATTTTGAATAGAATTAATTGAATTAAAGATTGAAAAATAATTTTTAATTATAATTTGATTTTATTCCATTATAATTTTATTAGGAATATTTTAATAATTTTTGGCATTGGTTAATTAATAATTAATAATTAATTGAATTTTTTAATTTATGATTGATTTTAAATTGAATTTTATTATTTTAGAGGATCCAATTAAGAATGTTATTAAAAATTTCTAATAATATTAGTATTTGGATTCCAATTTTCGATGAGAATTTAATAGAATTTAAGATTAAAAATATACAAATTTTAATTTATTAATTCTAATCATTTCATTTAAATATAAATTAAATTATAATTATATTAGGATATTATTGAAAATTTAAATTTATAAATGCTAATGTAAATATTAATGTTGTCAAATTATTTAAATAATATTTTGGATATAGGATTACAAATAAAATACAATAATTCTAATTATTTTGATTAATTTTAATATAGAATTTTAAATTAAGAATATTGTTAAATTTCCTAATTCTTACCGTTTTTTTCTTTAAAATCTTAAATATCTTTTAGATTACTTATATTTTTAATTTCAAAATTAAAGAATGAAATAATTAAAATTAATTAAATTTACAGATTGAAATAATTAAAAATTAAAATTAGTGTTGTGATTAATTAAGAGTGAGGTGTAGAGAGAGAGAAGTCAGGTTTAGAGATGAGTGTGAAAGGTCCACTGAAAAGAGGATATGCTAGGAGAGGGTGATATAGGAGGTTAAGGTAGGAATCCAATTGTCACTTATTTTCTATCCTTCATCGCGATTGAGGTTGTTCGGGTGTTTGCCTATTTCTATGGCTTCTCTAAATTTTCTATGGTGATAATGATCGATTTTGGCCACCATTATGGAGTTTTCAATACATACATGATGATTGGTTTTACTGGAATGTTCAGCCAGAGTTGAGGTTTTTGAGTGGTTGCATTTTATGTCAACGGCATGTTCTTGAATCCTAGTTAGGATAGACCGACCGGTTTCCCCTATGTAGGTTTTGCCGCATGAACAAGGAACCATGAAGACTCCTTTGTGGCATTTGGGATCAACAGGATCTTTGATTGATTTAAATCATCTGCTGATGGTATTCATGGGTTTAAAGGTGGTTCTAATATTCTTCTTCTTTAAAATATACATAATTTTGTCTGTAGTGCCTAATATGTAGGGGAGGTGAACCTTACTCACATGATCATCTAGAGGTTGCTTGTTTTTTGGATTCTCAGCATTCTTAAAGGCTTTGATCACTTGCTGTTTATTGTACCCATTCTTTTGAATACATTCATAAGATGGTTTTTCTCTTTCTAAAAGTGATCTTGATCCGAAATATGTATAGCTCTAGTTTCTAGAGTGTTGATAACACCAATTTTTTGAGAAGGATGGTGGTGAGAGTTGGCATGCAAGTAATGTTTCATGTGGGTTTTCTTATGATAGACCTGGTGAGATACAAAACCATCTTGGTTTCTATTGATTAGGATGTCAAGGAAGGGAAGGCTACCATTTTCCTCCATTTCCATGGTAAACTTGATGGAATTATATTGAATGTTTAGGTGTTGCAAGAATAAGTCATTTGGGTATAGGTTTAAATATTTCATCTCATTGATGATGTGGGTGGAGTCTTTGACAAAAGAAATTTTGTTGCCAACCAGAGGCTTAAGTTTCTTAGTGAGGTATTTTTCCAAATAGTAAGTGGGCCCTCCTATGGTATTTACAATGGGTCTTATGGGGAGACCTTCTTTGTGTATCTTCGGGGCTCCATAGATCCTAGGGGTGTAGGGGTTGTTTTCTATTAGTTTTTTAATGTTATGTTCTCTACTTGTCTTTATCATATTTTGTACATTTTTGGAGATCTTTTTTATGGGTTTCTTCTTTAATTTAATGTAACAACCACTGTTGGTGAGGTGGTCTACCATCTTGTCATTATAATCATTTTTGTTCACGATGACTGTTGCACCACCTTTACCAGCTTTTAGGACCACAATATTAAGGTTTTGGTTTAAGGTTCGAGTGCTAGATATTCTTGTTTGGAAATATTACTTTTGGGAGGGTTGGATTTTCTAAGGATGATAGAATAGTCCTATCTAATAGCTTCTTTGATGTTGTCAGGTAACTCCTTGATCCCATATTCAATGCTACATAGAATGTCTTCTTTGGGGATGGTGCGAGGGGAAATGGAAAAATTTTAACCTTTTTCAAGGAGATCAAGAATATCTTGGTCAATACAGTTGCTAGACAGATTCACCACATGTTTTCTTGTCGAGGTAGGTAGATGTGTCAATGTGGTTGTCGATGTTGCTGTCCCAAGCTTATCCATTTCTCTTTCCCTTCAACCTTTGGCTTGATTACGGCTAAAGTTGGAGCATCAGTTTGGGTCACGGGATTATTACGATGTCCACCAACTCATGTGATCCCATCTACTGTCCCATCGTTATTGCAAACTATAGAACCGTTTTGCTAGGATTTGTTTTCCACTTATGACTATTCAGCGTATGTTTAAGTGACTGCGGCTACGATATTTTTTGGAGAAACAACGAGTGTGGGTTGGCTGGAGGTGCTAACATGAGCAGAGCTTGAAATAAGAGAGTTTAAGAAGGAGACCTGTGCCGAGTTTATCTTGGAGAATGAAGGATGGTTATCAGAGGCTATTAGAGCCCTTAGCAATTCGTGATCTTAGCTTTCAAATATCTGAACTTCTTGTAATTTCTCCCTTTTGTATAGGGTTAAAATTATTATTTTGAGGCTTCTGCGATTTGTATTCTATGTAGAGTTTTCTTCTAGGATTATCGCATTCATAATTATTTGTATTGATGCTTCGAGCCATCCACCGTGGTTCATCATCACGATATATCAAAAAATATAAGCTAGATCTCAACAGAATGAATAAATAGAGGTGTGAATTCCTTCTTTATGGATGCAATGTAGCTTTCATTGTTCCTTGACATCAAAATATCATCTACATATACCACAAGATATACAATTGTTTTTCCAACTTTCTTGACAAACAAAGTTGCATCATCAAGATCATAATGTTTGAAATTGAGTTTCAGAGGATGCTCAGTTAGTTTTTCATACCAGGATTTCGGTGCTTGTTTGAGGCCATACAAGGATTTCACAAGTTTGCATACTTTATGTTCATGTCCTTTCACAGCAAATCCTTCAGGTTGGGACATAAAAACATTCTCTGTTAGATCTCCATTGAAGAAAGCAGTTTTTACATCCATTTGATGGACTTTCCAACCGTTTTGAGCTGCTAGGGCAAAGAGTGTCCAGTTGGTAGCCCATTTTGATGTGGGGGAAAAAGTCTCCTCATAATCGACCCCTTCCTTTATGCAAAACCTTTTTCCACAAGCCTGGCTTTGTGATTTTCAAGTGAGCCATTAGCTTTATACTTGTTCTTGTAGACCCACTTACAACCAATTGGTTTGGTTCCAAATGGAGGATCAACTAGCTTCCAAGTGCCATTCTTTATCAAGGCCTCATATGCCTTTTGCATCGCTTCTTTCCATTCACCATGAGAAGTGGTTTCTTTGAAGGAAATTGGTTCAAAATCTGTAGACAATTTCAATTCACAATCATAAGAAACATCCTTATCAACAGGTGAATCAGAGTCATCTACATCACCTCCATTTTGCTAGGTTGAATTTCTACTTCGTGTCTTTCCAACCTCATCAAGATGAACACTTTCAAGTGTCTTTGTTAGCCACTTTGGGCGACCTTTTTGAGATGGTCCAGGTTTCTCAGTTGATTGGGTTGGGACTTAATCAAGATTGATTCTCCCAATTCTATCAATTACATCACTCAAGTATCATCCATCGTTGGAGTTTCATGTGGGGGAGATAATGCTTCAAAAGAAGATTCCATAGGTTGATCTAGTATAGAAATCCCCCCCTTCAAGATGTGGAATATTATTATCAAATTCTTGAAATGATTTTGCATTTGTTAATCTATCCAAGTGATCAAGTTGCCGCTGAACAACATTGTCAACTTTGGATGATTCAAGAAAGATTACATCTCTAGATACAACAAACTTTTTATTGACTTCATCATAGAGACTGTATACTTTGGAGGTGTTTGAATACCCCAGGAAGATACACTTACAACTCCTTGCACCAAGTTTGTTTTTATGTACCTTTGGTATCAAGGCATAACATGTGGAACTAAAGGCCCCGAGATGCTTTACCGAAGAAATGTGCCCATACCACATTTCATAAGAAGTCTTGTTTCTGATAGCATTCGATGGAGATCTATTCTTTACATATACATCACATAGAACTGCATTAACCCAAAACATCAATTTCACATTCTTGAAAAACATCATGGAGCACACCATATTTAAGATTGTCCTATTCATTCTTTCAGCTACTCTGTTCTTTTGGGGATTATAAGGCACATTTGTTTGATGTTTGATCCCATGTTGGTGAAGATAGTTTTAAAATTCATTTGAAGTATATTATTTTCCATTATTAGTGCGAATAGAGCCAATATGAGATTGTGCATCATTTTCAATCCATATATGAAAGTTATTGAATGTTTGAAAAGCATCAGATTTTTTATTCAATAAATAAACCGAACACATTCGCAGTCATCAATAAATGTCATCATATATTTATTTCCATTTGTAGAAGGAACATGCATTGGACCACATAAATCTAAAAGAATGAGTTCAATTTTTCTATGTTCTCTAGAATGTGAATCATGAAAAGACTGTTTGCTATGCTTTCCTAGAATGCAAGCATCACATTGCTTAAGTTTCCTAGGAAATGTAGGCAAACCAGTAACATCATTTTTCTTCAACAAGTGGAGGCTGTCATAGTTCAAATGTCCAAATATAGCATTCCATAATAAACTTGATGGAAATGTACCTTCTTCATAATTAGAATTGTATGAGAAATTTTGCGCATGAGCAGAGGTACCTTGCATCTTGAGAAGCCTTTCTTCTTCTATCCCTGTCATGACAAGTGAGTGATCTAATTCTTTTCTCAGCTCAACCTTGCCATCAAAAATATGAATGGATTTCCCTTGCTAGCGGATGTGGACCAAGGACAACAAGTTTCTCCTTAGCTGTAGGAGATATAAAACATGATGCAAAAGAAAGTTTGGAAGACTAGGCAATTTAAGCTTGATTGTGCCAAGCCCTAATGGCTTGAGTTTTGATTTGTCTGCAAAGTATACTACTCCATCAACATTGTTAATAAATTCTTCAAAAAAATCTCTTCTAAAGGTCATGTGGCAATTTGCTCTTGAATCAAGCAACAAATCATTTTCCCAAGAAGCAAGTGAAGCATTAAATAAGTCTTCATTTACTCCAATATTACAGTGTGCCACAACAGAGTGAGTGGATTCAAGTGCTTTACCTTTCTCTTTGTCATTAGTTTTACCTTTGGGTTGGTTTCTTTCCTGCTCAATTATGTTCCAAGGCAACTTCCATGTTGATGCATCATGTGATCCATCTCGTTTGCAACATATGCAATGCAAATATGACTTTCCTCCTTGAGGATGTTTCCCCCCCTGCCTCTAAAATTTCTTCTTCCTCTTCCTCTTCCACCACCTCTTCCTCTGGAATAATCCTGAGCAAGATTCTTCTCTCTATGTGCAAGACACAAAGTCTCTTCAGAAGACTAAGGAGTTGTCTTCTTCCCAAAAGCTTTCTCTCTTTCAACAAATATTTTCACAAGGGAGTCAAAGGTAATTTCTTTGAGGTTTCCATTTGCTTGCAATGACTCAAGATAATTTGAGTAAGTGAAAATCTATTAAAGAAATGTTTGGTTCAACATTAGTGACTTTGATATCATGCATAATAGATTTTACTTCTGATGCAAGAGCAAGAGGATCATCATTTTGTAATTCAAGGATGAAAAATTTAATCATGAGTTGAACAACTTCAAGTGTAGAGTGTGAGTCATAGAGTTCCTTCAATTTTTGTAAGGCTTCGAAAGCATTTGAAAATGGAAAAATATGGTGACTCACCTCTTCATTTACTGATGCTACAATCAAGGCATAAGCCTTGCTATTCTTATTTTACCAAATGATGAATTTTTTGTCTGAGGTGGGTTGTTTTGGTTGTCTCTATCTCCAACACACACTCCTTTCCATAGCTCATTAAAAATGAGAGTGTGTTTGATTTTTCGTGACCATTCTAGATAGTTCTCCTTGCCAGTGAGAACCACTCCCACAATAGATATCAATGAATGCTTTTTTTTTTTTAAACTATGCACTGTTAAAAAATATACTTCTGCTACCAATATATAAAATATTTTCACTTCTGGTGTTAAAGAAAAAAACTACACTGTAATAGAAATATTTTGAAGAAAAAAATGCAATTCTGGTCAATAATGTAGTTCTGGTCACAAATGCAGTATGGAGTGAGCATCTTACTGGAGGGACCAACAATAGCGTGGGAGGAAGAGTAGCAAAAAATACCTCTATCAAGTTTTGTATCGATATTTGATTAGGTTCTAATAACATCTGTGGAATATAATGGTGAGCATGCCAGTGATTACTATTGAGACAATTTCATTGACTAAGTAAAAGATGGATATGACACTAGATGAAGCAACAAAGATGTAAAAAAAAAACCAGTCAAAAGACAAGGAAGCAGTAAAGAAAAGGAAGCCTAGAATGAGTAGCGTACATGGAGAAGCAGCTAGAATTCAACAGTAGAAATATGCTGGCAGAGGCTAGAGATAGCAATGTATACAATGAGTCGCATTCGAAATGCTACAAGAATTCTTCTATGGGTTAGATAACGCACCAGGACTACTGGAGACCTCATAAAATAATGCGCTTCGAAGTATGGGAGCTGCAAGGGGAGGTACACCAAGATTTACAACAAGCATTACACCAGTTATCATGGAGAGGGCAGAGAACTGAAGAATATGGCAGACTGTAGGACAAATTTCTGAAAAATGGTGGAAGGGAGTTAAAATGGCAGATTGCAATGCCAAAAATGGAGCTGGCTTTGATACCATGTTAGAACAGGAGGTAACTCCTTAACTGAGATTATGCATATTCATTTAGGCTATTCATATTTATATACATGAGGGAGTGACTGTTGAGTTTCATCTCTCGATGACTCTCCATTTTCACTTATTATTTATTTACACTATTTTCATATCTAGGGTGTGTTATAGAAGTTGAGGTTGTAAAAAAAGTCATTTGGGGTTTGATCAAAGGTTATGCATAACATAGGAGGTTGTGAAGCATCTTGAGTGGTCAAAATAGGAACCAAGAAGAACAGGAAGGCTTGTAAATAAAGGGAGATATGGGAACTTGGAAGATAAAAATTGGGAACTAAGTATAATCCCTAGTGGAGTCACCAATTATGCTATAGGGATTAATGCATGGGTGTTTGTGGATGAACTAACATCTCAATCCTTCTTAGGATCAAAGGTAGAGTGTTTAAGATTAGTTGCAATTGTCACAAAGAAACATACATATATCCATATTAATGCATAATAGACAAAGCAGAAGGAGAATGATTACCTCAGTCCTTGGTGTAGCCCTACTAGAGAACTCAATATGGCAAAGTGAAAGACATTTCTGCCAGCTCCTAGATCAAAACCTGCACATAGACAAGGCAAAGCGTAATCCTAAAACATATAAACCTTGATAATAAAAACATTAATATATATGATAATATAATATAGCATAGATATAATCTACTTTTTAATTACGGAATCGAATCAACATGCAAAGATCTATATTATTAGATAGAAGAAGAATGATTACAACCATCTTGGCTGGATCAAGCCTCCTCTAGTCCTTTAGCTCCTTTCTCTCTCTCTCCCTCTCAACTTCTTGGTAGCATAATAATACTCGATCTCTTGCAAATTTTGAACAACCATTCTACCTCTTTCACATTTACTAAGCCTCCAATATATAGATGGTGAGAGGCTCATCCTTACCAATTATTTCATTAGGTCAATTGAGGAAAAAGCTAAGTTGTTTCCTCACTTAATTTCTCTTTCCCTTTTCATGAGACTCCATTAGGAATAGGAATGTCCTTAGTTACGTCGGAGGTAGCGTTTCCTGCTTTTCCAGCTGACATTTGAGTGAAAAGTGGAGTTTCAGGCAGTCAACTCATGCTTTGACATCCAGATTCTCACAAATATTCAATAACATTTCCCTTTAGGAAAAATAGAGCATTAACCTAGGGACCAACGCCCTTGGATGATAGATGGAGATTGTTATAATTGTTCTTGTTTGTTTATGGGGTGTGTTACCATGGAAAATAGGTTTGTTCTTTTTGTTTGGTCTTCAGACAATGTGTCTTTGTCCTCTACATTGATGAGGAGGTCATTTTCCCGTATAATAGGAGTTGAAACCAAAGAGATTTGGTGGGAAGAACTTGAAAAATATGGTGTCAACCATGTAATGGGACCTTGGATATGATTCTGGTGATGAGACATTGATCACAACAATGGGCACACAAGGTACTCTTTCTCTTCATGCCATTGAAAATTCTGAGTTACATGCAAATACAAGTTATTCCTCTTATTAATGAACAAAAGAGAATTGAATTGTTCCACATTAGATTCATAATGAAACATACTAAAGTGGAAACATTGTTTTATCCAAGCTCATAAGAAAATTGATTTCATAATCCTTGGTTAAAATATTAGGATTAGAGACCAAGGCTCATCTAAAACCATACCAGCTTGGTTGGGTGTGTGATAAAGAAAAATTACATGTAACCAAGCAGTGTAGAGATAGATTTGTGATTTTATCCAAACTAGTAGATGGGATTGATATTGATGTTATACCCTTGGATATCTATGGTATCATATTGGGGATTCCATATTTGTATGACAAGAAATAAGTTTTATTTCATCATGAAAACAAGTATCATCTCACAAAATATGAGGTGGAATACATTGTTAGATCTCATCACACAAAAATCAGTGCCAGTCTTGTAAGTGCAGGTTAGATGAAGAGATTGATTAATTCCTACAAAGGGTGCATGCTCATGGTTGTGACAACAAAATATGTCAAGACATCTAAAACTTTCCAAGGTTGTGATCCCACTCATAAAAAGGAATTGTATGAAATTGTTTCTAACTATGATGGGATTTTTCAAGAACCAAATGGGTTTCCTCCAAACCATGATATCCAACATGATATTCACTTACAGTAGGATTCTCCTTTACCCAATATTGGTATATACATGTTGTCATCTATTGAGATGGAGGAGATCAAGAAGAAGGTACAGGAATTGTTGAACCAAGGTGACATAAGGCCAAGTTCTTCTCCATGTGGCTCACCCATCGTGTTGGTGGCGAAGAAGGATGGCACATGCAGGATGTGCATAGAATACATGACACTCAAAAAAATAATGGTGAATAATTTGTACCCTCTCCCTCACATTTATGATTTGTTAGATCAATTGAAAGATTATGTCTTTTTCACAAAACTAGACTTGTACAGTGGATATCATCAAGTCAGGATTGTAGAACATGATGTATGGAAGGCTGCATTCAAGACAAAACAAGGGTTGTTTGAATGGTTAGTGATACGATTTTGACTATGCAATGATCCGACCACATTCATGAGGGTGATGAATAATACTTTCATGCTTTTTCTTGATGATTTTACCGCATTCAAGACAAAACAAGGGTTGTTTGAATGGTTAGTGATGCGATTTAGACTATGCAATGATCTGACCACATTCATGAGGATGATGAATAATATTTTCATGCTTTTTCTTGATGATTTTTTACTTGTGTATCTTGATGAAATTCTTGTTTACAGTAGGACATGGGATAATCATGTGAGTCATGTTAAAAAAGTGTTTGGTGTTTTGGAAAAAAAATGTATGTCAAAATTTCTAAGTGTGAGTTTGGGAAGATATCTTTGGTTTACTTAGGTCACATTTTTGGAGGTGGAAAATTGAAAATATATCCTTATAAAAATGATGTGATTGTAAAGTGGCCTAAAATCGTCAATGTTACAAACGTTCATAGCTTTTTGGTTGTAGTACAATATTGGAGAAGGTTCGTAGTCAACTTATCCATCATTGCATCCCCCTTACATGCATTGAAAAGTGTGAAGCAAACCTTTCATTAGGGAGGAAAGAAACAAAAAGGATTTGATACACTAAAAGATAAGACCGACACCACACTATTTTTGTCCTTACCTGACCTCCAACATCCTTTTGAGATCGAGACTGATACTAGTGGATACGCCATGGGAGCAATATTGATGCAGTAAAGGAAACATGTATGTTACCATTAAGAGACATTCTGCCAAGTTGTTGTGAACTATCCCACATATGACAAGGGCTAGTATGCCTTGGTTCAAAATGTGAAGAAGTGGTAACACTACTTGATCAGAAAGGAGGGAATCATTCACATATATCACCAACCCTTACAGTGCCTCCAGTTGCAAACCAAGATTCAAAATGCACATCATTTCAGATGCATGGGATTCCTTAAACAATTACACTTGGTAATAAAATAAAAGAAGGGAACCAACAACAAAGTGGAGTATATTCTTTCTTGCCCTCTTATTTTTGCATCTATAGTTTTGAAAAATGCCTCTTTATATTTTGAAAGTTATGCTGAATAATATGTTGATGATGGTGATTTTAAGGATATTTACGCAAAGATGACTCATGGATCACAAGTGGATAATTACCATTTGTAGGGAAAGTTGTTGTATCACCTTGGAAAACTTTGTATCCCCACCAATGAATGAATACATGAAATCAGAGAGGCACATACCTCTCTTGTGTCATGTCATTTTGGTGTAGGGAAAACTTTGTGTCATTTGCAGAGGTTGTGTTATTCACCACACATGAAAAATGTTGTGACTTGATATGTAAAGGATGTGTGTTGTGTTCTGTTAGAAAGCCCACTAATAGAAAATTAGGGCTCTACACACCACTCCCTGTTCTGAGTTGTCCATGGGAAAGTGTGTCAATGGATTTAGTAGTTGATTTTCCTTTGTCTAAGAGAGGTCCTAACTATTTGCATGTCATTGTGGATCGATTTAGAAAAATGTGTGTATTAATGCCTTGTAAAAGTCAGGCCACTACAAATTATACTATTTGTCTCTTCTTCCAATTTTTATGGGTCCACTTTAGGCTACCGATGTCCATTGTGTCTGATTGAGACTCTCACTTTCTTGGAGAGTTTTGGAAAAGTTTGTGGAGAATGATGGACACCAATTTGAAGAGAAGCACGACATTTCAGCCTCAGACTGACAGACTAACAAAGGTTGTTAACCACATAATGATACTCTTACTCTGAGGCTATTATGGCAAGCATCCCAAGTTGTGGGATGAGCAACTTCCTTATGTACAACATGCATATAACCAAGCACTGCATTCATCCACTCAGAGCTCACCACTTGAGACATTCTATGGCTATTTTCAAAAGGATCCCTTAGACATGGTCTTTGGGAGAGATGAATATTGAAGTGGGAAAGATGGTAGAGTCAAAGTGCGAAAGTTAATTTAGCGAATTCAGTTGATCCACCAGGAAGTGCAGGAGAAGTTGCAGAAAAGTCAAGTCTAATACAAAGTCTCACATGACACGCACAAAGTCGATTACCAATTCCAAGTTGGAGGAAAAGTGGGCTCCAAATTAGCAAATATAGAATGAAAGGGGAGGGAAGGAAAGAGGTTGAGACCAATCCGATATGGCCCATTCACCATATTAGAGAAGATTAGAGATAACGTTTTTCATCTCTACTTTCGAACATACATGCATATGTACTCAATGGTGAATGTTGAAAACTTGAAGATTTATGAGTCTTCGTTGATCATGGACACCGAACAGGTTGGATAGGTTCCCATAGTGGACGATTTTGCAACATATTACTTGGACAAACTACCAGAGGACATAATTGTTGACAGAAAGACCAGGGCTTCACAACGAGGAGACATAGAGTACCTTTGTATTGGTTTCAAAGGAATGTATCCAAGTAATACCCACTTGCCAATTGACTGATAAAGCATCCAAGTAAGGAAAAAGTAAGGGGTAAATTCCCTCACTTGCCAATTGACTGAAAAAACTTCAAAGTAAGGAAAAAGTGAGGGATAAATTCCCTCACTTACCAATTGATTGGTGAATATTTTGGCAGTCCAAAAACTCATTGGTGAGGAGGAATGATCTGGGTGGATCCAAAATAGAAGTGTCCTTAAAAATGGCTTAAAATAGAAGTCATCAGATGGAAGTGAAACTAGGAACAAATTGTAGTGCTCTTTGTCTTGAATAATTTCCCCTTGGTTACGAAAACATGATTAAGGAGGACTAAAGGCCACTTAAGACTGACCTTTTCTTCACTATAACACAATTATGCAATTGGGGTTAGACGAGAGATTTCTGAATTTGAAGTACAATTATGACTTTCTTGATCGTCTCATGAAACCCCTAATGAACTTTGTCACTAAAACCAAATCCCTTTGAGCATAACGATTGAAACTTGATTTATCCATGCAAAATAGATTAGGACTATTTCTTTTGAGTTTATGCTTATGTTAGGGTTTCAATTACAAGAACTATTATTGCATAGGTTAGTTTCCTTTTCAATCAACTTTTACATTATGAAATTAGATCAATGTTTACCTTCCTATAAGTGGCATAGAATTTACATTCTGCAAGTAGAATAATGTTTCTATTTCTACAAATAGTATAGATTTTACATTCCTACAACTAGGGTTAGCATTTATAGTTGGAAAAGTTAGATAGAGGAGCCCGAGCAATGTATCAGGATGTTATGGAGGCGAAGGTAAGGTTTCAGACATATGTCATTGCGGAACACACAGACACTATCAGAGACTATAGAGCTTGGCATCAATATGTTACTATTGATCTGCATGAGGATGTTGAGCAGTTAGACTTCTATAGTTGTCTATGTTAGAGTGATGTCTAGTTTGGCTTGCTCAAGCCCTTGTGTTCACATGGGTACACGTGCATTGTAATGTTGAGTCATGTCAAGTGTAAGTCAAGTGTCAATAGTGAATGTAATAGTCATAGAGTAGGTGAAGGGTCATGAGGGTAGTTGAACAGTCACAAAGGGGAATGTCAAGGGCCCCACCCTTTGCTATAAATAGTCCCTCATAACTCATTGTGTAGGCTTTTGGTCAACCAAGATTCTAATAAGGCTATCTTTAAGAAAGCTTGGATAGTATTGTAATGCGCCTTGGCTTCTCCACTAGACGGAGCTAGTACATCTCTTTGGAGGAGCAAGCGGATGTGGCTATAACACTTCACTGTTGGGGCTAGCATGTTTACATGGATGTATTGTATGACTGAGACTTACACTTATTTATATAATAAGAGCCAACACATTTTCATGCATATGTTTTTATTGTATTTGGACTACTTCAATTGCTTAGTAATATATGTTGTTTAAATTACGTATTTGTGTATGAACTGCTTCGTATGCGATTATATGAATCTTGTTGCAGATGCGTTGTTGGTTTAACCATCACTTTGGATTGTTGACTAATCTTCTTTCCAGCTTGTGATGCATCTTCACTCGTGTGTTCTCTTCTCAGCTGAGTACTGCCACAAGTTGCTAAGGGGCGCACCCATCTCACTCCCCATGTGTTAGAACCTCTCATTCACCTTCCTTGACTCACTGCAACGGTCACACCCTTGCTACTGATAG
Organism: Pinus taeda; assembly: GCA_000404065.3. NCBI lineage: Eukaryota > Viridiplantae > Streptophyta > Pinopsida > Pinales > Pinaceae > Pinus > Pinus taeda. The sequence continues at coordinate 138,546 of APFE031087906.1, read as the reverse complement.
AGTTATCTTACTTGCCTATGTGTGACATCGTGGTCAAGGGATTACCTTACAACCCACTACTCAGACTCCTACACCAAACGATTTGAGGTCTAATTTGGACTTATTACTGAGGATATCCCCTTGACATGTTGGCGGGTCTAGCACCGTTAACAGATGGGAAAATACCTTAGGGGCCAAGACACACTAGATGCTAAGGAAGAAACCTTAAAAATTCTCACATTCAAGGATCAACGCTACTTTAGATACCAAAACCCGTGATGATGGGGTTATCAATGCTACTTTTCATAGCCAAACCCGCGATGGTCGGGGTCATAAACACTACTTTGTGTAGCAAAAGTAGTGATGATTTTCAGTGTCACCAAATAGTGAATAATTTTTTTCATCGCACTACACAGGTAAAAACTCATGCTGTCAGCGTCACTGTTAGAGCTAAACTCGTTATGGGTGAGGAATATGGGACAAAACAAAAAATATTCCAAGAAATAATCGAAACTTAGCACTCTATGGCAGTAATTAGTGATGGTATAAACCCACATTGATTTAGACAAGTTGAGAAATCGACATTTGGTCTAACTAGTCAAAGGATCTAATTGAAGGAATGGATGGAAAGGGTTATATATTCCCCAGTAGCACCGAGCCTTAGGTACAAGTGATTCGAGGTATTCAACAAAGGAGAATGTTGTATCATTAGAACGAGGTAGGTGTTCTTCCTCTTTGCTATTTTTTTGTCTAGGCAATCCTATCTGCGGACATAGATGACCCCTCTAGCCCAATGAGTGGGACTACTAACCTACGTGGCAATCTACTAGACTCTTTCCTAAGTTACAATCGAAATGAAAAGAGGAAGATGGCCTACCTTGTTCTGATGCTACAATGTCCTCCTTTGCTGAAGACCTCGAATCACTTGCACCTCAGGCTCAGTCCTATTTCTCACAGTGTTTGAATGCTTGCATAAGAGATACAAGACACAACAAAGCATACAAGTACAAATAGCATAATTGAATGTAACCTACTTAACATATCAAGGAGCATTAAGATAAATGATGCATCAATATAAACGTTTATGGAAAGTGAACCAGAAGTTGTATACTAATAGTATAAAGGAGGAAGCATACAACCAAGCCTTGATGTCAATAAGCTCTCCTTGAATGAATGTCCAAGTCCAAGCTTAAGCTCTCTAAGCACTCCTTCTCCAAGCCAAATGAGTAGCAATACGCACAATCTCAGCATAAGGGTGAAAATAACCAAAGACCAACCATTTGGGAATGAGAAAAGATTAATATATAGGTAGGGAAAGGGATTTAGGATCTCTCCAAAGATGGGAAAAGGCTCTCATCTCAAGGAAGTAGCTCATAGGGATAAGACTAAAACGCCAAGTTGAGAGAGCTCGACCTCATTCATGCAAAACAACCCCCAACTCAGCATTATGGAAGTCTCTAGATCATGAAGCTTCCTGTCCTCTTTGGGAAAATTTCCTTTTAGGGATCATCGTTGGTATGCAAGAAAAAAGAGCGATGGCATCATGGAGCTAATATAGTGCAACTAGCGACCATCGTGGTTTTCAGTGCCAGGGGAACGATGACCCTCAAATTAGGGTTTTAGAACCCTATTCCTCAGGGAAGGCTTGAGGCAATTTTCAACCATAGGAATAAGGAGGATATGAGTTGTATATCAGGATGAGTACACTATATGATTGCCATGTTTAAGGAAATTCAGGGTATGTTACATGGAAGTGCAGGAGGCGTGAAAAAATATTGTGTAAAATCTAGTAACCCTTAAAAAAAGGATCTAAAATTTTAAATATATGCCCATATAAATGAATAAAAATTAAATTTGGGGTGGCGTGAATCGAGCCCAACCACCCCACAATGATATTGAATCAAACATATTCAAATATGGCGAGGGGACCACCCCCAATTGAACCTACACGACCTGCCATCTGGGTGGCCTTGGCATATACATAAAAAATGTGGCATTAAAATGTAACTGTCGAATAGTTGAGATCGGAACCACCCCTGTGCTACACGCCATAGCCACCAATGACCCTGCATTGGTGGCTCTACCTGCGAGTGCTACTTATGCCCTCAACAAATGCATTCAACTAGACTGGTAGAGGGCATACTAGCGAAACCTTGAGTGGCCACAAGGGCCAGAACCATGAGTGAGGGAATCTGCTAGACATTGAAAATATTTCTTTCGAGGGTCAAAGATGCTAGTGTCAGAATTTAACAAGTGTATAGTCAATTTTTGCATGTTTTTGCACCAAGAATCCAACCATGTGGTCTTTTACTCTAGCTGAGGTCTCCATTTTCAAGTCATCATCAGAATTGGAGGTATAAGAGTAATTTTTTGTAAAGTTGATTTTAATTCATTTCATTGTTGCCATTGAATGAAAGAAGGTTACCTCAGTTTGAGTAGGGCCCAGAGACATATCCCACATTGGGTGAACTCCATAATCAAATCATTTGTGTGTCTTTGATCTCATTGTTGCTTTATGATTTCGCTTATTTTTCATGTTTTACATTACTTGGGTAATATGCTTTTTTATATGCAAGTTTGTATGCATCATTGAGGTTAAATGATCTAGATCATTGTCCCCTTCATTTACTCACCTACAACTTGACTTGATCCTTAAATTCACTCAGCTACAGCTTGACAATCTACTAACAGTCGATGCACTCAATGAATTATAGGGATCTAAAGGAGGCATGTACATTTTTTTAGAGATTTTGGAGGGAAGCAGTCCTCTTTCCAAGGATTCTACCCCTCAAACATTTTATATAAATAAACAAGCCTAAGGGCTCTATAAGATTCAATATTTTGGAGCAGATGGGAGATATTAATGGCTAAGAGATTGATATTTTCATTTTCATGATGTATTTGAAATCTATTTTATGTCAGTGAAAACCTTATTATTATATTTGATCTAATTTTGTTTCATAAGGTTGAGTCCCCTTAGGTTAGGGCCCAACCCAGAGGCTCGAGTCTCTCTTTGTGTATTTTATCCATGCATTGCCTTTGTTAGCAACATCTATTTTCTTCCTTGATAGAAATTTGCTGATAAAAGTTGGTTGTGCAGGAATATATACCACCTCTCTTGTAGGAATTGTGGTTGAGGAATATGCATTAGCAAGCCAAAAATATGTGGTTGCTTCCCTTTGAAATGATTAGATCTTAGATTAATGCTCTTTTACATACATTGTTTTATGCATACTTAGGGATTAAATCACAATCTTCTTTAACCTTTCATGGGTGTAGGTCAAATGAATTGTACAAGTTATATTGTATTTTGATGCAAGGAAAATTCAACTCTTCCTTATTTTTACTTAGCTTCATAAAATTCAACTTATACTTTCTTGTTTTGTTCATTTTGCTGCAGTTTATTATTGATTTACCATTTTTTCAAGTTGCGAAAAGGATTATTTGTCTGGTGTGAAGGTACTACTAGTGGCTTGCAACATTGTCATATTCATCCTACATTCCTTGTAGCATCATGAACCTATTTCCCCTCACCTAACAACGCCCTCAAACCTATACCAGAAAAAGTACATTTTTGGGTCATTGAAGGACACCAAGTGCATTTATTTTGGTGCAAGCTGGGCCTCTGAGAGGTGATTAGCTTGGAAAAATATTCGTATACCCTTTACCACCTTTATATCGCCTTTTTCACCCTCAGAATGCTCACGGATCAAATTGTGTAGCAAAACAGGCAACCCTGTAGCATTGTGAAAACTTGATCATATTTTCTTTGAAATGTTTATCTTTGTCTCATAGCCTTGAATAATGTCCCCTAGGCTACAAAAGCATGATTAAGGAGGACCAAAGGCCACTTAAGGCCGACCTTTTCTTCACTATAACACAATTATGCAATTGGGGTTAGAGGAGAGATTTCTGAATTTGAAGTACAATGATGACTTTCTTGATTGTCTCATGAAATCCCTAATGAACTTTGTTACTAAAACCAAATCCATTTGAGCAAAATGATTGAAGGTTGATTTATCCATGCAAAACAGATTATGACTATTTCTTTTGAATTTATGCTTATGTTAGGGTTTCAATTAGAAGGACTGTTATTGCATAGGTTAGTTTCCTTTTCAACCAACTTTTACATTATGCAATTAGGTCATAGGTTAGTTTCCTTTTCAACCAACTTCTACATTATGCAATTAGATCAATGTTTACCTTCCTGTAAGTGGCTAGAATTTACATTCTGCAAGTAGACTAATGTTTCTATTTCTACAAATAATATAGATTTTACATTCCTACAACTAGGGTTAGCATTTATAGTCGGATAAGTAGCGTCTTCATTCCTTTTGCTAGTAGAATTATATTTTTGTTTCTACAATTAGAACAAAACTCTATTTTTATGCAATTTTTTTCCTTGAGTTAGATGATAAAGTGGTCTATATATGCATTGGTATGGTCCATTGCTTGAAGGTGACATGAACATAACTTAGCCTACTATGCATACAACGTTGTCACCTCTTAAGTTTGCACAAACTCCGGGTTGATAATTAAAGTTGGTAGCCATGGGAGTTGCAACACTCTTGCTGCAATATTGAGGCTCATCACCAACAACACATTCTATATGTAAGCAAAGAGAAGGGGTATCTATCTCGTATCTTTTATTAACATATTTGCAAAATCTCAACTATTACCTTCGAGCTATATTGTGGAGGAGTGGAGGGAGGTGGGTTGCTTTCTAGCAATGTAGTAAAAGCGAATTTTCTACAAGTGTCAATTTTTGAAACCCTTAACTTATTTCTAATGGTGTGATAATGTTCTATAATATAATATCATACGTTGACTATCTATATTACTTATACGAAGAACATTGTTAGAATATTGTGGGCTAATTTCATAGTTTATCAATACAACATGTAGAGAAAACCACAAGTAACTTTATACGACAATGGTTTGTATGTCTTTATTTTGTTTGTTTGTAATTACCCAATTTAAAATGGTAGAAAAAGCATACTATTTTTGAGACAAATATAAACCTTTAATATGTAATTACTATTAAGAAAAGGCATAATTAGTTTGAACTTTGCAGGAGACGTGAAGATTCAGAAAAAGGCATGTCGTTTGGGCAATACTAATATTCATGGCATGGCATCGCAGGTAAAGTATGTGAGTGTGGAGTGAGGTGAGGTGAGGTGAGAGAGGAGAAATAATACTAATAATAATAATAATTAAATAGAGAGTAGAGAGAAATGGGAAAACTTCATATCTGTAACGGAAAAAAGCTACGGATGTATGGTAGCAAGAACTGCGCTAGTGTTTGCCAGTGCGATATTAAAGACAAGGAGAACATCATATACACTGACGGTAGTTTGTTTAAGAACACGGGCCAAGGTGGGTATTCCGTTTATTCTCCGGGGCTGAATATAAAGATGGCGAACCCCTCTAACTACAGGGAGCACAAAAACAATGTTTTGCGGCTAGAATCGAAAGCAATTCTAGAGGCCGTTAAGCTTGTAAAGGAGAAACATAAAAATCGTGATCGTTTCGATATTTTCACGGACAGCGAGCATGCGCTGACGCATCTACAACTCCTGCAGGATGGAGAGGAGCCATTATTCGCCGACGACAATGACGGGTTGGGGCAGAGGATATTGATGGAGATCAATAATAAGAATTGGCCTGCCCAGGTTCATTTGCACAAGGTGAAGGCCCACTCTGGAGTACAAGGCAATGAAACTGCAGACAATTTTGCAAGAGGGGCAGCAAAAAATGCGCCCAAAGCGCGATGGGATTGGGGATTGCCATGGGGCCAGCGCCGTGATAATCGTGATGATGAAGAAGAAATATATTCTTCTTCTAATTCTTTCAACTCTTGCAACAGGAAGAGATTGAGGATTTCTAACTCAAAACCTTCTCCATCTCCTGCAACTAAGCGTCCAGCTTCTAATAGACCAAATGGAAATCCATTTAATCGTGGAAATTTTGGTTCCATTTCTGCTGCTGCTGCTAATGGAAATCCATTTGGTTCCATTGATGCTGCTGCTGCTAATGGAAATCCATTTGCTTCCATTGCTGCTGCTGCTAATAATTTGTGGAATGGTTTCCTCAACAACTTTCAACCCAAGTGAACTCTCACCTCAGTACTTCACATATCTATAATTTCTAACCAAAAGGTGAAGGCTAACTTTGCTCTTTCCGTTATGACGAGTTCAGTCAGCCCTGGCTTGGCTTCTTCTTCTTCATCATCAATGTCAAGCCAGTATTAGTTATTCACAATTTATTATCCAAAAAGTTATTCTGACTTATTATAATAATTAAATTAAAATAAAACAATTACTTACATTAATTATTCTAATTAAACCATAAAAATAAAAATAAATATAATATTAATTATTTTTCAAACTTAAAATCATCCACTTTTATATAATTATATTAAACAATTTTAAAAAATCAATTCATAATTAAATTACATAGACAAAATAACATTAAATTTTAAAAATAATATCGAATTCTAAAAATAATAAAATAATATTAAATATTAAATATATCAAATCTAACTTCCATACACTAGCATTACCACCAAATGTTTTTCCTTTGTAAGGCATAAATTGAGGAAAACATGCCATCTCAATTTGAGAAATAGTACCATTTCATGTTCAAACAAAAAACACTTTATTAGTAGGATATCTATTTACAAAATCTGAAAATGAAGAAGGCGGTGTCATAAAAGAACCAAGATGGCAAACTTAAGTCATTAAGTACGTCAATAAAATCGACCGACCTTAATCTCCTCAGTTATGAAAAATATTTGAGTTTTTGAATTGAGTTAATGTGGGTTATGGTTGTATGTTGTTTGGTATTGTACATTGCAGGGGGAAAAGGAGCTGGAGGCATCACAATAGCCAAACCATGGAATTGGTGCAAAACATGGAATGGAGGGGGACAATCACAATAGCCAAACCCTGGAATTGGTGTAAATTGTGGAATGGAGGGGGGCAATTTTCCATCACGGAAGTAGGTAGCTAAGATGCCTAGAAACACCATTATCAATAGATTCAAGATTTAAAACTCAGATCCCTCTGTATTGCAAGCATTTTCCAACACAATCATTGCAGCTATTATGGGTCTTAAGAATGAGAAAGTCTAGAGAATAAGTGAAATCCTAACTACAAGCCAAGCTTGGGTGGCTCAAAGGATTTCTCCTTATTACCCTTAACCTTAATAATTTTGATCACGGTAGTGAATGAGCTCCTTCCAAATACTGATGGGTCGTTAGATTCTTCTCTTTTTCTTAATCTAACATGGTTGAAACATGTACAACAACATTTGCAGCTCCTAATTGAAGCTCAGGGTAAGTACTTGCAGTTTGTGTTGGAGAAGGCCAATGAAACTCTTGCTAGCCATAATTTGAGTTTTGTTGGAATAGAAGTTGCTCATGCAGAAATCTCATAATTGGTGTATAAGATGTGATTTTCAAATAAACACTTAAATCTCAAACTAATCAAAATTTAATATGAAACATCTTAAAAAGAGAAAATTACTAATAAATATATCAAAAAGCTAGCATAGATCATAAATAGTAGCTATTTTTTTGGGTTTAAATTTAAAAATAAAAACTCACTACAATTGGAGTTAACATAATAGAATTGGAGCTAAGAGGAATATATGCTAATCTATCAAAACTGTACTCCTGAAAATTTTTTCTGTGACACACTACATTTATTCATTTAAATGCGTATCTATTATGAACTCACAACTTTTATGCTAGCATCTATTTAAATTAAATTCAGCCACAACCTTAATTTAGATGGCTCTGATATATTTTGTGCTAGCATATATTTTAAATTAAATGCACCCACAACCTTAGTTTAGATGCCTCTGCATAGATATCAAAAAAAAAGAAAAAACTTGTATTGCAAGTGATGATGGAAGGCATAGTATGATCATACTACCACTTGACAATATTGCCAATACCCTGTATTCTTGGGCTTCATGTGTTACAACTCTATTATAATGTATAATAGATATGTGAATTCCCATTATCAACATCCATAGCTCAAATGTTAAAAAGTAGAAAACAATGCCCCCAAATTGACACTTTGACTCCATATGCCCTCATTTCTCCTAAACACAACCAATTATCTGATTCATATGAAGAATCTCTCTATTTGAGTACCTATTGCAATTTTGATTACTTCATGTTTGTTGAAGTAACATGTATGGTATTTAACTCTTAGGGATTTTTAGAATTTTTTTCTCCTTTTCTGTAAATGGAAAACGAAATCCTACAAAATGCTCAGATTTCAACTGTATGATGACATGGTGTAGACTACAATAATGTTGGCCCATATGCATTCTAATTTCAATTTACTGATTTTTAAAATTTTTCCCTTTTGTTTTGTATTTGACTTATACAACAGAAAAACATAGTTCTTAACCTTTTGTATTCTTTCAAAATGTTTCAAATTGTTGAATTGGTTTTGAGTATTAACCGCATCCAAGATTTTTACTGCAGATATTACAGGTGACATATTCATTTTTAATGCTACTCTTTCCTATCTTACACATTCATTGTTAATGCTACTTTTTCCTATGTCACTTACGACATTTTATTTGCAACATTTGGTGCAATTGCTAGTTAAGATAAACTGCAAGAACTAACTACCATATAGCCATGTTTTATATCTTCTTTCCTATACAAAATTAATCAAATTTAACATCAATTGCATATGGCATTGTCGAATCTCACAAGTCTAGTTTTTTCATTAAATCGCTTTCACACTTTACGTTTTTCCATAATTTGGTTTAAATTTCCTATCTAAATTGGTGATAATGAATGCTTTGTCAAATTTTGTGTCCGTTAAGATGTATTACCAATCCAAAGTTTGTTGGATGATAAATAAATAGATTTTAAAAATGAAATTGACAACATAACTCCCACAAAACCATAAAAAATGAGAAATTTAATTAATTGTCAAATAGTTCCTCTGCCAATATGCCTATCCAACACTTGGAGAAAAATAATTTCAATCCATTACCCATTCCTCTAAATCTACTCAAAGAAATTAACAATCCATTATCTATTCCCCTAGATCTACCCTGAAAATTACCATTTCCTTTAAACAATGTTTAAGCCCGTTACTCCAAATTCTTCCCTAAAGTAATTAAATTAAATACTAATTCGAAGTCAAAAGGCATCCACTGTTCCAGAGATGGTAAGGTAGTTGTGGAAATTATTGCAATGACTCTCCCTCGTACAAAACAACAGGCACCTTGTTTTCACAATAGTCAGCCTAAAGTTAACACCAGAACTTGGGAGTGGGAGTGGGGTCTCAATTCATTTCCTCAAGTAAACTAAGTTGGCACATGGTGCATTCTCTGCCATTCTTTGCTAGGGCTTTTCAAATTCATATTTTGCCGAACAACAGAAATACAGAGAAGCATGGTTGGCATTGAGGAATTTCCTCTAATTTCTTTGCTCTCGACCTACGAAGTAGCCATAGGTAATTTGAGTCTCACGTAGACAGGCAGATGGGAAAGAAAGGAGGGACTTTCTTTGCAAGCGTGGTTGGATGGAATGGTAGTTTTCTTATGCTTTTTTCCTTCTTGATATGGGCCTTCAATGATGAAGCTTATTCATGGCTTCAGAATCCATTACCCAACACAGGTGAGATGCAATCCGTAGGTAGCTAAGATGCCTAGAAACACAATTATCAATAGATTCAAGATCTAAAACTCATATCCCGCTGTACTGCAAGCATTTTCCAACACAATCATTGCAGTTATTGTGGGTCTTAAGAATGAGAAAGTCCATAGAATAAGTGAAATCCTAACTACAAGCCAAGCTTGGGTGGCTCAAAGGATTTCTCCTTACTACCCTTAACCTTAATAATTTTGATCACGGTAGTGAATGAGCTCCTTCCAAATACTGATGGGTCATTAGATTCTTCACTTTTTCTTAATCTAACATGGTTGAAACATGTACAACAACATTTGTAGCTCCTAATTGAAGCTCAGGGTAAGTACTTGCAGTTTGTGTTGGAGAAGGCCAACGAAACTCTTGCTAGCCATAATTTGAGTTTTGTTGGAATAGAAGTTGCCCGTGCAGAAATCTCATAATTGGTGTATAAGATGTGATTTTCAAATAAACACTTAAATCTCAAACTGAACAAAATTTAATATGAAATATCTTAAAAAGAGAAAATTACTAATAAATATATTAAAAAGCTAGCATAGATCATAAATAGTAGCTATTTTTTTTGGTTTAAATTTAAAAAAAAACTCACTACAATTGGAGTTAACATAATAGAATTGGAGCTAAGAGGAATATATGCTAATCTATCAACTATACTCCTCACAAATTTTGCTCTTGCACATTACATTTATTCATTTAAATGCGTATCTATTATGAACTCACAACTTTTATGCTAGCATCTATTTTAAATTAAATGCACCCACAACCTTAATTTAGATGGCTCTGATATATTTTGCGCTAGCATGTATTTTTAATTAAATGCACCCACAACCTTAGTTTATATGCCTCTGCATAGATATTAGAACAAAAGAAAAAACTTGTATTGAAAGTGATGATGGAAGGCACAGTATGATCATAATACCACTTGAAAATATTGCCAATACCCTGTATTCTTGGGCTTCATGTGTTACAACTCTATTATAATGTGTAATAGATATGTGAATTCCCATTATCAACATCTATAGCTCAAATGTTAAAAGGTAGAAAATAATGCCCTCAAATTCACACTTTGACTCCATATTCCCTCATTTCTCCTAAACACAACCAATTATCTGATTCATGTGAAGAATCTCTCTATTCAAGTACCTGTTGTAGTTTTGATTACTTCATGTTTGTTGAAGTGACATGTATGGTATTTAACTCTTATGGTTTTTATAATTTTTTTCTCCTTTTCTGTAAATGGAGAATGAAATCCTACAAAATGCTCAAATTTCAACTGTATGATGACATGTTGTAGACTGTAATAATGTTGGCCCATATGCATTCTAATTTCAATTTACTGATTTTTTTAATTTTGCCCTTTTTTTTTTGTATTTGACTTACACAACGGAGAAACATAGTTCTTAACCTTTTGTATGCTTTCAAAATGTTTCAAATTGTTGAATTGGTTTTGAGTATTAACAGCATCCAAGATTTTTACTGTAGATATTATAGGTGACATATTCACTATTAATGTTACTCTTTCCTATCTTACACATTCATTGTTAATGCTACTTTTTCCTATGTCACTTGCTTACGGCATTTTATTTGCAACATTTGGTGCAATTGCTAGATAAGATAAACTACAAGAACTAGCTACCATATAGCCATGTTTTATATCTTCTTTCCTATACAAAATTAATCCAATTTAACATCAATTGCAAGTGGCATTGTCGAATCTCACAAATCTAGTTTTTTCATTGAATTGCTTTCATACTTTACGTTTTTCCATAATTTGGTTTAAATTTCCTATCTAAATTGGTGATAATGAACGATTTGTCAAATTTTGCGTCTATTAAGATGTCTTACCAATCCAAAGTTTGTTGGATGATAAATAAATAGATTTTAAAAATGAAATTGATAACATAACTCCCACAAAACCATAAAAAATGAGAAATTTAATTAATCGTCAAATAGTTCCTCTGACAATATGCCTATCCAACTCTCGGAGAAAAATAATTTCAATCCATTACCCATTCCTCTAAATCTACTCAAAAAAATTACCAATCCATTATCTATTCCCCTATATTTACTTGAAAATTACCATTTCCTTTAAACAATGTTTAAGCCCATTACTCCAAATTCTTCCCTAAAGTAATTAAATTAAACACTAATTCGAAGTCAAAAGGAATCCACTATTTCAGACATGGTAAGGTAGTCGTGGAAATTATTGCAACGACTCTCCCTTGTACAAAACAATGGGCACCTTGTTTTCACAATAGTCAGCCTAAAGTTAACACCAGAACTTGGGAGTGGGAGTGGGGTCTCAATTCATTTCCTCAAGTAAACTAAGTTGGCACATGGTACATTATCTGCCATTCTTTGCTAGTGCTTTTCAAATTTATATTTTGCTGAACAACAGAAATACAGAGAAGCATGGTTGGCATTGAGGAATTTCCTCTCAGTTTTTTGCTCCCAACCTACGAAGTAGCCATAGCCATAGGTAATTTGAGTCTCATGTAGATAGATAGATGGGAAAGAAAGGAGGCACTTTCTTTGCGAGCGTGGTTGGATGGAGTGGCGGTTTTCTCATGCTTTTTGCCTTCTTGATATGGGCCTTCAATGATGAAGCTTATTCATGGCTTCAGAATCCATTACCCAACATAGGTGAGATGCAATCCGCAAGGGGTTCTGGGTTGTTCACGAGTTTTTCCATGACTCAAGATCTGAAACAAGATTTAGGAGTTTCTTGGAATAAATCTAAGAGGAGCACTGGCTAGGCATAATACATTGCCAAGAATGTTACAAAAACCCTTTCGCATGAAGACATCAGTGGGTCAAATATGGGGACAATTAACAAAAATGTTAATAGTTGGGGCTACTGAGTTTCTTCCCTAGAACATATGAATGGTTGTCAAATCTAGTTAACAAGTTAATTTTCAGGGATTAATGTCTGCGGAGGTTTGAACCTAGGTCTAATCATGATAATGGCCTATCTTAATCACTAGACTGCAACCATAATTAATTGAGAGGATTCCTCTTTATAATTATAAAAATTCGCTGACAAACACTAACATAAACATATGCTAAGTGCTCTCAGCAATCAGTCATATGTTACAGGGCCTTCAAATAACAAGTGAGCACCATAATTATGATATAATATATCAGCTGGCTATGATCAACAAATTTTCTAAGTCTACTTTTGAGGGAGAGGCACATGAGGCCTAACAGAATTTTCATTGAAAATAAGAAAAAATCTCAAGATTGTCATCACAATATCAGCCTTGTTCTGTGACTGGGGCTGCTGACTTCACCTTCACTAGTGTTGTCACTGTTTGGGTTGGAGATTCTGTTATTGGCTAGATTCTCATGACATGCTCAGGCAACAGCCTCACGCCCTAGGTGATGATCTAGCAAAATCCACGTTTTAGATTGTATTACTATGACATGTCTCCAATGACAATAATAACCATTGGGCAACAAAGTATTAATACAAGTAAACAGAGTATATATATACTATATACACCATTTAAATATATGTGTATACATATATATTAGCTGGTTTATATATAAACAAACACTGCAACTGATAATGTGCTCATTTATATATAAACTTGTACTACCATTGATACTCTGCAACAACATGGTTATTGTTTCAAAGAAAAAACATACATCACGAAAGGGTAATTCATCTGCCTCTCGCATGTGTATGACATGGCCTATCTTTGGCCTCTTAGCAGCATTTGGATCCATGCAACGCAGTGATACCAACAATGCTTGTTTCAATTCCCTAGATGTGGGTTTAATGTCGAGAAATGGATCTACCACTTCCTCAAACCTTCGTCTCACAACCATCATTTTCCCATTGGAATGAAGAATGCGGATAGTTAAAAATCAATGCCAAGCTCCAATGCTCAAGCCATGCTTTTGATCAGCTAAAAGGCTTTTAATATTACAAGAACAATAGCAAACAAAAATTTACAGGAGTCCCAAGACATAAAATTGTAGAATAAAGGGCATTACATAGTGTGATAATCGCAACTTAATAAAGGGTTGTATATTGTTTAACGAAACCTGTAAGGGGAAAAACCTCTTTCATGTTTTACAATGATATTTGTGGTGATAGTTTTCTGCATCATATTCTTATTCAGAGCTTCTTGCATGACTATTTGTTTGTTCAAGACTTAAAGTGCATGAACAAAGCTTCATTCCTTAAATAGAGTAGAACGGATATTGAATAATGATACTAAAAGAATTAGCCATTATCCATAAGAGACAATTGACACCTTGAAAAGGGGCCATTAAACTTATATAATTCAAATAACTTCAAACTGCTAGAAAATACGATGAGAAACATCGTCAAGGGCCTCTTCCACGCTAAATATAGTTTTAGAACTGCATCGGAAATGGGTGTTGTTAAAAATGCATAATATCAAAACAGGTTTGGATTTTACTTAATACTTCCTACAAAAATGCTATACAAGAAGAGTTTACAAACTTCTCGATTCTTAGAAGTTAATTTACTGGAATCTATTAGCGAAAACATATAAATAGAAAAACCCTCAACAACAACCTCTCAATCACACTAAGAAAAACCTCAGAAGACAAGCCAGTGCTACAACAAATTCCCAAATAAGAGAGTGAATCAAAATGAAAATTGAGATCATACATTTTCTTGAGAAAGAAAACCCTAAACATATAGATTAGCATTGAAGTAGACACTGAAACAAAATATCAGTAAACAAATGAAAAAAGATGAAGAATTGCATTTTGTGATGTTATTTAACTCTAATCTCGTAGGGATTAGAGAGATGAGGCTGATGACACCACAAAATTTGTGAGTTATACAACCACACTTCTCATTGAAATGGAGATTGTGGATAGGTGAAACTCGATGCAGACACTGAACCCTATGGCATTTTTATATGGAGAAAGAACCTGGGCAATTAGGGTTTTTCCTTCAAAAAGATTCATTTCTCTTTCAGACCTTGAAGTTATGCCTCTGTTAATTTAAATGAGATTTATGAGGAAATTCACCAAGGGATTGAAGACCTTAAATATATGCCTGTGTTACATGAAAGTACATGAAATAATCTCCATGCCCGAATCCACCTCAGAGCCCTCTCTCTCTCTATATTAGAACTAGGTTGGACAGTTAAAATTTAGTGCCAGGCTCCAATGCCCAAGTCATTCTTTTAATTAGATAAAAGGCTTTTAATACTATAATAACAATAGAAAACATAAATTTACAAGAGTCCCAAGAGATAAAATTGTAGAATAAAGGGCATTACATAGTGTGTAATTGCAACTTAATAAAGGGTTTAACGAGATCTGTAAGGGGAAAAACCTCTTTCATGTTTTACAATGATATTTGTGGTGATATTTGTCCACATCATATACTTATTCATAGCTCTTTGCATGAAAATAATATTTGTTTGTTCAAGACCTAAATTTCATGAATAAAGCTTCATGCCCTAAATAAAGTAGAACGAATATCGAATAATGATAATGAAAGAATTAGCCATTATCCATAAGAGACAATTGACACCCCGAAAAAGGGCCATTAAACTTATAGTTCTTATTAAAATAACTTCAAATATCTAGAAAATACAATGAGACACATCGCCAAAGGCCTCTTTCACGCTAAATACAGATATAGAACTGCACCAAAAATGGGTGTCATTAAAAATGCATAATATCAAAACAAGTTTGGATTTTACTTAATACTGCCCACAAAAATGATATACAAGCAGAGATTCCAAACTTCTCGATTCTCAGAAATTAATTTACTAAAAATCTTAGCAAGAACATAGAAATTGAAAACCCTCAACAACAACCTCTCAATCACACTGAAAAAAACTTCAGAGGACAAGCCATTGCTACAAAAAATTCCCAAATAAGACAATGGATGAAAATGAAAATTCAAATCATACCTTTTCTTGAGAAAGCAAACCCTAAACATATACAACAGTGTTGAAGCAGCCACTGAAATGAAATATCAGTAAAAAAATGAAGAAAGATGAAGACTTGTAATTTGTGATGTTATTTAACTCCAATCTCGTACGGATCTGAGAGACAAAGTTGATGACATCAAAAAGGTTTTGAGTTATACATCCACAGTTCAATGAAACATAGATTGTGGATAGTTGAAACTCGATGCAGACATTGAAGCCTGTGACATATTTATATGAAGAAAGAACCTGGGAGATTAGGGTTTCTCCTTCGAAAAGATCCATTCCTCTTTCCGAGCAAGGGCGGTCGAGTCGAAGCACCTGGAGGTAGTAGTGCCAAGAAAGTAGTGTCGAGCAAGGGTGGTCAATCTGAAGCACCTAGAAGTAGAGTCGAGCAAGAAGTAGTTTCGAGCAAGGGCAGTTAATCTATTGTGTTGCGAGGTCGCGAGGCTTATAATTATAACTAATTTAATATCGATCGAATTAATCAAATGGTTCAAACTATTTTAATCATCTAACACCTAAATCAAGGGCCCATGAATATACACATACCTTCAGAGGGGAGTTTATTTCAAAGGGGAACGCCTTAAGATGTAACTAGCTAACTTCTTATGGAAATGTTATAGAAGAAAGAAAATTATTTGAATTTAATTAAATATAAATAATGGATAATTTGACACAATAAATCCACTAATAGTTCTGCAAACAACATTAGGATTTTCAAATAGCCAAATATTTACCCCTTCCTCATCAGATTCTGTATGCAAAAGTTATGCCACTCAAAAGTTGACCTTCTTGTTTTCACACCCATAGTTTGGGAGGATGCCGTGTCAGCCCCATTATTGATGGAAAAGGGGATAGACACATATTTGTGATGTAAAATACTCTAGAAGATTCTATTTTGTAACTCTAGTTAAGAGTTGTTGTAGTCAAACTTAACCACTAGTATGCTATCGGGTTGTGTTATAATCGAGCCACTAGGAGGAAGAGGCATTCCATTCTTTCGAGAGAATTTTGTTCCATAATTGAGAAAAGATAGCCAAGAGAAATAGGAGGGAGAGCACACAGAGAGGATCTATGCATTATAGCAGCCCACGGGCCACAGGCATTACTTCTTTGTATCTGTAGCCATATTTCCATATAGAGAAAGAGAGCGAAGCGACCTCACCTTCCTGCTGGGTTTTCTCCCGAAATGGTTTCCCAAAGAGCATATCTTATGCATTATGTGTGCGTGAGCTTATTTTTTCATTCTCTACTTTTCTCGTTGATTTAATTTTACATGCATGCACTAGTTACAGTTAATTTTACAGATCTAGACATTAAATAAAACTGTAATAGTGTGGAATCTCAAATTTTTAATATAATATTATCATATATGTTATGACGAACTATCCAATGGAATATCCACAGTAGTTTACGGATCATCAGAAAAATTCTACTCATTTTCTTTCAAATATTAACTCTTCAAATGAGCATTCATCCTCTAAAACCCTTCTCTTCATATTAGATGTAGGAGTTTGTACAAGAGATTATAGATATTTTTGTCCAAACCCTCCCCAAAAGAGGAATTTGTCCCAAGTGTGTTCTTTTTTATTTCATTAAGCTTCCACCATAATTTTCCCTTATTTTCCACCATAACGTTTTAGTGGATTGTCCTGAATTAGTACAAGATTGACCAGAATTGCTACAGGATTGTGATTGACATAAAGAGGGGTCAAATTTTAAGTTAGGGAGTGAAGAAGGAAGTCTACCACACCTCCATCATCCATCCTCCATGCTATTCAACCTCTTATCTATCCAAACATCCATCTTTGTCAACACAAAAAATCATTTTTCACCACTTCTTCCACAATTTTCACCACTACCAAATTGGTGAAACTCTTTCTCTGAAGAATTTGTTAGCTAGAGAGAAGGAAAATTGGGATGAGGCAAAGGGAAAGTTGAAGCCTCAAACATCCATAAGAAGGCCAACCACTAGGGTAGCTAGAGCTAAGTAACTCCAAGCAAAAATTTCCTAGCTACAAGAAGAAACATGGTTTATATAGGAAAGGGGAGAATTGTTACAACATAAGGACAGACTAATATAGGGAGGAGAAGCAACACCTCAATTGTGTAACAACCATAGTTAAAAAATCATGTAAAAATATATAAGACCATAGCCATGGGACACATATTCCAAGATGAATGGTGGGGAAATCATCCAAGTGGGTGTTCATTTGGTGTATCATGGCTAAGAAAATTCGGAAATGAAATGTCAAAGTATTTGGAAAGGCATGAGGAATTTTATGTATAAAAATAATAAAAATTAGGAGAAAATGGAGGTGAAAGCTCACAGGTTGCATGTGAGGAGGAAAATGAAGGAAAATAATGGAAAATGAAGAAAATAGAAGCCTCATTAATAAAATGGCTTCTAAGAATCAGAGGGCAAACCTGGTAAGTCCAACGTTGGAGCTTTCTCTCTAGTCTCTCTCTCTCTCTCATACTCTTGGATACTTATAGTTTTCTTGGATCACTCTTGGAGGAGTGTGGAATAATTGGCGTTTCAGAGAAAGAAGGCAAAGGAGGAGTAGAAAATCACAAGAGGACATCGAGATCAACAACTACTGTGGTCTTTCCTTGGAGGCATTGAGTTTCATGTGTGTTTTCGTCAGCAGTTTTGGCATGCATGTCATATGCATGTGGTTTGTTGTTCATGGTTTTTCATTAGCATGGATCATGGCTGGGATTGACAGTGGATTTTCCTAGCCTTGCCATTTCCTAGATACCCATGGAGATTGTGGTTTTATTTCCTTGTTTTTTTTTGGTTGGTTCTCTTGTTTCCTTAGGTTGGGTTGATTTATTATTCCTAGAAGCCCTAGTTGGACAAATGCTCTAGAAGCCCTGTAACAGCTTGGGTTGAGTTACTAGTACTAGAAACATTGGTTGGAAAAACGCTCTAGAATCCCTTGGTGGGTTGAGTTACTAGTCCTAGAAGCCCTGGTTGGATAAATGCTTTGGATGTTGAGTAAAATATTTGGGTTGATTTACTAGTCTTGGAAGCCTTGGTTGGAAAAATTCTCTGGAAGCCCTAGAAGGCTTAGATAGGGACCAATCTGATGATGGTTTTGTGATGTCAAGCCACGAGGTGGAATCACTATTTGATGGGTTCAGGTGGATGGCCTTTGAAATCCATGGATGGTTTTGGATTGATGTGTTCTATGAGATCCCACATTCATGCTTGGAATATGGCATGAGGGTGAATGCATGAAGAGAGATTTGGCTAAGCCATTCTATGGTCGGGTGGAACGTGCTAGTCCCATATCGGGTTGAATTTTGCATCATTAATATGGGGTTATTTCTCCTTGTCTCAGGATTATTATATTGGTTTATATGTGGATTCTATGGCTATTGTATCTGTTATCTCAAAATCAAGCACTGGAAGGCTGCAGACCAGGCTAACTTCAAGTAACTATTTCAAACCAGACTTTGGCTAAAGCTTAGCCTCTTTAGCTTGAGAGGGCTCTCTCAAAGGTTATTAATGTTGACCTATGACAAGATGGCTAACTCTTATAAGACACAATGAACAAGTATGCTGGCTGGACAAAATATTAAATTGATTCCCATTGGGCTTATGGAGTCACTCATAACTCAGTAAACAATAGCACTATCTTTTCATAGAAATCAGGGCACTTAACATCTAAATGTTCAAACATAACTCACATGAAACCACAGTTTGCAAAGGCATACAGGAAGTCAGAGCATGATCAATGAGTTCTGAGTGATTATGCATTTGTAAAATTGTAAAAGAACATTAAAGAAATATACCATCACACATTTGAACAAGAAGATCCATTGTGAATCCTGAGAAGGAAAGCAGTCATTTGTATTACTGAACTTCTGTTTATACATAAGCCAAAACAGTCCTTTGTTTTTATAAAAATATCCAACCCTTGTTACATTGCTGTCTCAGCTATATATAATCCTTATTCTAACTAATTCGAGTTTCCTCCTCCAGCATGAGGGGAACTTTAACTCGATCCTTATCTCTAAAGACACCTATCCGCTATGTAACTAATCATTAAATACAATAAAGTGCTTAACTGGAATTTAAAGAGTCCTAATTTAACTATAACTCTAACTCTATCTTCCTCGTAGCATGATTCCTTCTTGATTCTAGCCACCTAGTCTCTTTTTAGTTGGGCTGAGATGGCTGAGATGAGTATTCAATATTCCATGCTGGCCTAGGAGAATGCTTTTAATGGTTCAGTGATGCTAGGAGAAATACTCTGTTTTTCGGTTCCAGTCTTCCACCACCTATTCGAATATGTAGCAGCATGTCTTTAGCTCTTTAATAGCCCAAGAATATAGAGCATTACCATTTTCCTGATGTGCTGGAGGTTTCGTTGATGGACAGGTGTGCAAGCCAAAACTACTCATATGCAGCTGCTTCCAAACCCTAATGACCGATAATAAAGTGACTTTATAATCAAAAACTTTAAACTTAGGTTAAAACATTTCACCTTTGTTAAAGGTACACCTGTCATAATTTGAATGGCCTGGTAGCTTCCTTTGATCTCTTAGATGTCACTTAGGTGTTCCCTTTGAAAATTTCTAATTATCTTATCGGACTGTTGGCTTGTATTAAAAACAGCACCTACAGTAGTTTCGCAATTTCGTAGCGCGCTACGAAACTATGGAACTGTTTAAACAGTTTATCTTTTTCCTGAGATTTTGATTGCTCTGCCACTTGATTGCAAAAAATCCTTTTGACCTTGGATATATGTAGCATAGATTAAAACATATTCAAAACACCAAGATTAAGCAAAATTTAACAAAATTTTGAGACATAACCCTTTCCTGAACAGTGAATTTATTTATCAGGTACCCGGCTTAGCTTTGCCTTCAAGTCTTCAACAGCTTTCTTTAGTTGGTTAATTTCTTCCTCAGCTGCCTCTATTTGGCTTTTCATGGCTGCCACATAATCTCTGTGAGATGTGATGGTTGCTTTACTTTTTCTGCTTTTTTGCTGAGGTCGTGTTTCTTTTTCCTTTTCTTCTGTTTTGGGCAATGCTTCCTGTACCTGCTGAAAATTCCTAGTCAAAGGTCTTTTTGGTTTGAAAACAAACTCCTAGGCTGGCTCATCAAACCTAAGTCTTTTTGAGGCTTTGGTCTTCTTGGCACTTTCTGGTGATGACTGTGTCAAATCGATATGCATTGATTCAATTTGCTCAAACTCAATGGCCTCTAATAGATCTTTCAGGCTTGCCTTAGATGCTGGGCTTTCTTCAACAGCTATGGCCTTTCCCTTTTCCTTACTTGCTTGGCTTCTTGTCCTCACTTTGGAAACTGCCTCAGCTCTGCTTATTTCAGCTACATTCTTTTTATCTTGAGTCTTTCCTTTTGTATCTTGTTGAGGTTGTTCTTTGATGATCAGTGGTTTCATTGGTTTTTTAGGCTGTGACTTGGCTTGCTTT
>APFE031087906.1:45202-103698 GCA_000404065.3 Pinus taeda | reverse complement strand
TTCTGTTTATACATAAGCCAAAACAGTCCTCTGTTTTTATAAAAATATCCAACCCTTGTTACATTGCTGTCTCAGCTATATATAATCCTTATTCTAACTAATTTGAGTTTCCTCCTCCAGCATGAGGGGAACTTTAACTCGATCCTTATCTCTAAAGACACCTATCAGCTATGTAACTAATCATTAAATACAATAAAGTGCTTAACTAGAATTTAAAGAGTCCTAATTTAACTATAACTCTAACTCTATCTTCCTTGTAGCATGATTCCTTCTTGATTCTTGACACCTGGTCTCTTTTCAGTTGGGCTGAGATGGCTGAGATGAGTATTCAATATTCCATGCTGGCCTAGGATGCTAAATGCTTTAATGGTTCAGTGATGCTAGGAGAAATACCCTGTTTTTCGGTTCCAGTCTTCCTCCACCTATTCAAATATGTAGCAACATGTCTTTAGCTCTTTAATATCCCAAAGAATGGAACGTGGCCACGTTTTAGATATGCTGTAGGCTGTGGTGATGGACAGGTGTGCCCTTTCAAAAACTCCCGCTCATGAAATCAACTGTCTTTCTGCGTTTTTTTTTTTAAAACATCATCTACAGCAGTTTCGTAGCGCGCTACGAAACTGCTGTTTCATTTAAAACAGTTTATTTTTTTAACCCGTTGGCTCGTATCATCCAATCATCGGTTGCCAAAAACTCCCTTTATGCCTCACATATGTAGCAGGGATTAAAACATATTCAAAACACCAAGATTAAGCAAAATTAACAAAAGTTTGAGACATAACCCTTTCCTGAACAATGAATTTATTTATCAGGTACCCGGCTTAGCTCTGCCTTCAAGTCTTCAGCGGCTTTTTTTAATTGGTTAATTTCTTCCTCAGCTACCTCTATTTGGCTTTTCATGGCTGCCACATAATCTCTGTGAGATGTGATGGTTGCTTTACTTTTGCTGCTTTTTTGCTGAGGTCGTGTTCCTTTTTCCTTTTCTTCTGTTTTGGGCAATACTTCCTATACCTGCTGAAAATTCCTAGTCATAGGTATTCTTGGTTTGAAAACAAACTCCTGGGCTGGCTCATCAAACTTAAGCCTTTTTGAGGCTTTGGTCTTCTTAACCTTTACTTGTGGTGATTGTGTCAAATCAATCTCAATTGGTTTAGACTGTTCTAATTCAATAGCCTGTAATAGATCATGTAGGCTTGCCTTAGATACAGGGCTTTCCTCGACAACTATAGCTTTGCCTTTCTCTTTATTAATCTGACTTCTGGTTCTCACCCTTGAGACTGCTTCAGGTTTACTTGCTTGAGGAACAATCTTCTCTTTGGTTGTTTTCTGAGGCTGTTCTTGAATAACTAACGGCTTCACTGGTTTTAGTAGTTGTGGTTTGGTTTTCTTTTTGACTTTCGCTTCTCTTTGAAGCTCAGCTATTGTAAACTCTCTGGCTGGCTGAGGAGTAAGTCTAGTCTTACTTTGGAAACCGGCCATGAAGATGAAAGAATTCCAATCTCGGCCTATTTTCTGGAGGCTATCTAAAATCAACAATTTAACCAGACCATGGTGAAATAAAGAGGTTTCACAATCCTCTTTCCTGAGCTGCACCTTATCACACATTTTACTTAGACTGCGAAATAAGTAAAAGGAATATCAATGGAAAGCCTCCCCCGAAAATGTAACAAAAACTTGAAATGTAGAGTAGACCTTTTAATCCTGCCTTCACATGTTAAGTATTTCTGAATGCAGGTAAGAAGAAGGGCATAATGCTCCTTAACATAGTTCCTAGGCACTGCTCTGGTTAGGTCTTCATTCACATATGCCTCTTTTAAGAACTCTTTGCATGAATTCATATCAAATTTAAAGTTCTTAAACCATTCTTGCTGCCCTCTAGGAATTCTGTTACAGCAACTATAGCCTCCGGAGACACTTGAACTTCCAACATAGCTATTCTTGAATTTAAACTGTGAAATTCAAAGCAAACTCTTTGGTTACCTGAGCATGCCCACCTTGCAGTTTCTTACAGAAATTCCAGCATCTAGAATCTTTGAAAGCTTTCTTCACGCCTTCGTCCCTCAATGCTATGTCTAAACCTTCAGGTTCATTCTTTGGCATTTGCCGGACCTGTGCTCCTTTCTTTCCATCTTCAGTTTGAATATTCGCGGCCAAATTCTTTCCTTGAATTTCACAGCCAAATTTCAACAATTCGTCGAGATGGTTCACCTCCCTTTTTAACTCAGCCTCGCTTGTAATCAGGCTCACTTGAACAGCCTCGCTTGAACAACCTCGCTTGAATTTCAAATACATCATCCAACCAACCTGCCACTTATGTACACTTATGATCATCATAACGATCCATGCATGGTAAAATCCGTTGAAATGATATTTCTGTGCATTCTAACAAATCTGTGGGTGGAGTGACGACTAATGAGCGTTTAGACATGCGTACGGGAGGTACACATACTGACATGAGAAGACAGAATCAGTGACTCATCAACGGACTTTACACTTTAGGTAATATTCGCTGCAAAACGCACGAATCTGTGATTTCACAGCGCGGTTAGTTTAAATTTCTAATCATGCGCTACGAAACGGCTTGATGATACCGCGCTGCGAAATGACTGAACAATGATTACGCTGCGAAATTGACCAATAGGAGGTTATACTGCGAAATCACGAAAAGACTCGGTGAATAGAATAAGACAAGACATGGCTTATAACACAATGATGATGGAGGAAACACAATAGGATTAGAGCATAATTCGAAACAAACACCTTTGAAACTCCCAATCCTAAGTATGAAATATGAAACGAAAACCATTTGATACAGACCTTTGACATTTAACTAGGACAAAGGACTATATACATAAAATTTTAATTCTAAGTGATAACAGTATCCTTGGTATTTCTATTGTTATTATGTTGGTTATGAATATGTATTATGACGGTGGCTATGTATGGTTCCCATCATTTTTTTACTTGTATATGAATGAAAAATGTATCTATGGCCTAATGGATGAAACTGAAGCTAAAGTGATAAGGAAAAAATACATCATAGTGAATCTCAGAAAAGTATAAGACCCATATGCTAATATTTGTTATTTATACTTGTAGAACACATATTCGTGATATGTTTGGCGAAATTCTTGTCATGGCTAGTAGGGGTCTAGTCAAGGGCTTATTTAAGTATTTGCATTTGTACTATCATTTCTCTGTTATTTTACTATTCTGAAGGTGTCATTCAATTCTAGGCAGTGACCTGGGCACTTGGCCTGAAAATGTGACTTAAATCCCAGGGACGCTAGCACAACATTGAGCAAAATATTTCCTCGATGCTTGCATGCCTTGTCATGAGAATGCCTAGAGCCTCTTGGTCACTGTTAGGCCTATAACATGGGAGTGTCTCAGGGTCAAGTGGTCCAAAATCTTAGTGGGACCCATGGGCTAGTTGGCAGAAAGGTTGGGATGGTTCCTGGGGGTCCTAGTGTTGATGTTGAAGGTCTGTATGGGGTTTTTCCTTTAGTTCCATTTCCTTAACATAACTTATGAGGTCAAATCAGATCATAGTGGCCTCTCGTTGCATGTTTACCACAGTTGGCCAGTTACTTGGGCATTTTTCAGAGAAGTGTGTTAAAGAGTGGTATAGAGCATGGTTCACCCCTTGGACTAGATGGGTTGTCTGTTTGTCATGGATTCATGTTTCATGTGTGTCTCTTGTGTTGTATGACCATGAACTTGTCGCATTTGTATGGTGTTGATCATGGCTATAGTGATGTCGACATATGAAGGTTGATGGTGGTGTTATGGGATGTGTCATCATGAGCTTGTGGTTGTATATGCATTTGTTATGCATGTAGGTTTCTATATATTCACTACAAGAAAAAATGTCATTGGTGAGGGTCATGCTTGTGAAAGACCTTTAAGGTCAGTCACCAAGGTGGCATATGGTGACAGTCTTTAAAAAAGTGTTGCTATAAGTGTATATAGTGATGGTCCTTTACAGTTTGTCACCAAAGCCATTTTAAGTGACACTTTTGGTGAGGGTCGTTAAAGGCCTATCACTAATTCTCTCTTTGGTGACACTTTTGATGAGGGTATTTAAAGGCCCATCACTAATTCTCTCTTTGATGACACTTCTAGTGATGATATTTTATTGACCGTTACTAATAATCTTTTTGTTTCTTTTGGTGATGGTCAATAAATGTTCATCATCATTTATCATTCCAATGAGTTTTTGATGACACTTCAAGCCTATGATGGACCTTTAAGGTCCATCACCAATGTCACATATGGTGACGGTCTTTAAAAAATCGTTGTCGTAAGTGTATATAGTGATGGACCTTTAAGGTTTGTCACCAAAGCCATTTTCAATGACACTTTTGGTGAGTGTTGTTAATTTCCCATCACTAATTCTCTCTTTGATGACACTTTTGGTGAGGGTCGTTAAAGGACCATCACTAATTCTCTCTTTGGTGACACTTCAAGTGACGATATTTTATTGACCCTCACCAATGCTCTTTTTGATTACTTTTGGTGACAGTCAAAAAATTTTCGTCATCATTGATCATTCCAATGAGTTTTCAATGACGCTATGTACCTGTTGCTATATTTTTTTTCAAAATATAATGATTTAAGACAATTTTTGTGGAGTCTTTTTCATTATGTGTCCAAGGTCATAGTGGTTATAATAGCCAGTCAATTTGTTAAGAATTAATTAGTGTGTATCATTTCCCTCAAGTCATAAGAATATAGTCTTCCTATGAGTCAACACATGACTCATCTCTATTAGGTTTATTATCTAGCAAATTTCCTTTAAATAAAGTTCCACTAGTGTGTGTAGGAACTATATTATTTAATACATAATCAATCTCTATCAATTCTATTAATGAGAAAGACCTAGCACTCCTCAACACTTGTGGCACACCTTAACATGCTTTAGAACAATACACTAACATTCCTTAGCACCTTGCATGTCTTGGAACATATCTGTACATGGAACATCTTTGTACCTAGAACATATTGCCATGAGTAGGATGCCAAAGCACATGTTGGCATGCCATAGCATAGCATAGCACTCCCCTATCATGTGTTGGCATTCCCTGTAGTCCCTAGCATCCCATAGAACGCCTTGGAATAATATTGCATTGACAAAAATTAACACTTGGCACACACTGACACTTGGCATGTATTTGAACATATTATTAGTGTGCCTAGCATGCCCCTATTGAAAAAGATAAAGTCTAGACTTATTAACCCTCTTATGTGTTCATTTCCTTTCATTTTAGCTTGTTTATTCCTTTTGTTGCCTTGAAACTCCTTGACGCATATTGGCATACTCTGGCACCCTACACATCCTAGCATGTCTTAGCACCTGGAATGCCTTGGCACTATCTGGCACATGTTAGCAAACCCCGGAACTACCTAGCACACTCTAGCACTTCTTGGCATTCCTTGATATTCCCTGGCATGCCTTACCCATTCTTAGCATACCTTGTCACTCCCTCCTTGGCATGAAAACTAGCACTGATTAACACTGCTCAACACACCCTCATATTCATTCACATCCATGCATTTTGACCTAGTGCTCCCTTATGTTGTCCTAGTACTCCCTAACACTCCTCAGCATGCATTGGCACTCTCTAGCACACTTTAGCACTCATAAGTGAAGAATGAAACTTGTAACTAATGTTACCAGACTCGGAATAGACAATAAATCGGCGAGGCAAAAGAGCTAAGAGTTTTAATCAGATTGGGGAAACACCGGGAAAAAATTACTGAATTCAATAAATAAAATATACACATTTATTGAATTAAAAAAAATAAAAATAAATAAATAAATAAAAATAAAAATCATTTTTCATTTAATGTGATTTTGCCGAAATTATTCTCTCAAACATTTTTCATTGATATTCAATAAATCCATGTCCAATCAATTCATAATATCAATAGATGTCCAAAATATCATGAATGAATAAGCATCTCATATATTTTATGAGTCGAAACATGATCCAAAGTACTGAGTCATGACTCCTAACTAGTCACTACATAGAACTAGAAGCAACTACTTCTAAAAGTTTACAAACAACTGCATACTAATTAGAAAAAATCAGTAACTAAGAGTCTAAGACTCTTAAGAGTGAGAAATAGAAGTGATTCCTCCCACTCCTTTGCTTGCTTGACTCTCAAAGTTCTTCAAGTCATGTAAGCTTAAAAGAGGAGCCTCCTCTAATTGGACCCAATCTGTTGCATTTGTAGTTGCAAATCTATCTCTTCAAGGTCTATTGGTGAATGATCCAAACCTATCATTATCATGAGAGATTGAAATGTGAATTTAAGTTGGAATTTGAACTTTAAACTTTAAATTCCAAATCAAATTATGAAACCTTCAAATTCAAGCTCTCACCTAGTATTTTCTTGTTGCGAAGTTGTAGATTGTAATGGAAAAATACAAGGTCATTTAAGCACTTTTGTGTCAATTGGTTGCGCTTCTTAGAATGTATTTTCTCAAACATGCTCCAATTGCACTCACAACCTGAAGCATTGCATGCTTGGTTTAAGATTAAAATGGAAAATCTCTTCAAATCTGGGTATCACTACAAAAGTTTTGCCACCAAAGACCTATACATACTAAATACTAAAAAGTAAAAACTTAAAAAGACAACAAAATTTAATAAAACATTGAACATACAAAACAAAGTTAGAACAAATTTAATGAATTGATAAAGCCTTGAAGCCTCAAAGGGTACTTGGCAACACCTTAGAACTTTCTCGTATAACATTGGTATAGGAAAATAATTTAGGTGGTGCTCCATAATCCTATAGTTGGGAAAATATATGACTTTGAAATTCTAGATTAGGGAAGCACCTTTCCATGCATGTCATAAGTCCTCTGTGAACCTCCCCATCCTCATTAAATTTTCTCTTATTATAAAAATACTATGGGTTTAAGAAGTACCTAGAATATGTAAGGGGGCATGCAATCTCCTATCCCAATGTGCATAAATAATGTCCCAAAGAGGCATATACTTTTCCTCCTCATCCCCATATCTTCTTTTGATGGCCTCCTTTATGAGATTCATCGCATCATAAATGTAACCCATAGCGAGTTTGTCACCATCAACCATCCTGAAAGTTCAAGCTTTCAAATTTAATTTAATATGAAACATTGAAAATAAAAAGAATCTTGGAATGAAATTTAAAATATGAAAAGGTTAAAATACTTGAAGTACCTAAGAACTCTAACAAGGACTCCATCACAACAATAATCTCTTCGACATCTTTCCAGAAATTGCCATTAAACAAAAGTGAAACAACTTCAATGCCTTCAAGGGTCTTGGAATGTTTAGATGCCATCCACTCAGGTCCCAAGGACATCCTCTTCAGATTTATCTCTTACTCAACCACAAATTGCAAATATATGATATTTGTTGCAAATCTAGTCACTGCATGTCGAACAATTTCTTTACCTTCAGTGTATTTTCTCATGGTGTTTAGGAAAATGATGTGGTTGTATAGGTATTTGGCTATGGATTTTTCCTTCTCCACAACCTCATGTATCCAATGAAGCTTACCAATGTCCTCAAGCATTAAATTTATACAATGGGCATCACAATAGGTCCAAAAAATAGTGGGGTGCCTAATCTCAAAAATTCTACTAGCAACCATATAATTAGTCGCATTCAGTGAAAATTTGTACAACATGTTCTTCTCCCACTTCTTGAACGACTTCCTCCATCATTTCACAAATAAGTTGTGCAGTCTTAACCTTGTCTAAGGCATCCACTGATTTGAGAAACATTGTACCTACTGGACAAGATACAAGGAGATTTATTAAAGTTCTATTCCTCTGATTTGTCCATCCATCACTCATGATCGTGCACCTTGTTTCTACCCATGATGAATGAAACTCAGATAGCACAAGCATGGCATCTTCAACACTTTCTAATAGAAAAATTGTCCTAATGCTCTCTAATGAAGGAGCTTTGAACTCTGGACCTGCAACAACAACTGCATCAATCATAGCTTGCCAATAAGGACTTATGGCATAGTGGAAAGGTATGTCAGAATAGTACCAAAAGTTAGCAATGGCCTTCCTTGCCTAACTATGGAAATTTTTTTCTAACCAGTGATATCCAAGGTAGTTTGGGAACCGGGTTTTGTGCAGGGAGAAAAAAAGGTGTTTATGTTTCTGCCTCCAATATTGAATGCAGGAGGATCATTTGGCCTTGAGGTTGACTTGGACTTGGAGGCATGTGCGGCAAAACTTGGGAACTGCATTGAGGATTCAATAGAGGGAGATGATAATGGGGTAGTGGAAGAAAAATTGTCAACTCCAGTATTTCATATTTCTATTTTTTTCTTTTCTTTCTTTGCATTATGTTGACTCAACATATCAATGGCCAAGGTTGCTTGGTGTTTAACATTTTCGTCAACGTTTTTACAGAGACCTATATCATGGTCAGGTATTTGTGCAAGGTGGTACTTGAATCTATAAATTCCTGCACTACATTTCACTTTGTAAAATTTACAAAGGAGCTTAGGGTCTCCAATAATCTTGTCACAATAAGCCCAAGCAAAGTCCTTCTCCCTCGGCATTGTTGTTGTTTTGGACTTGTGTTTAAATTGCGGCTTTTGTTTAGATTTGGAGTTGTGCCTTCTATTTAATTTGGCTCCTGTAAAATACAATAAAAAATTAAAATTAAAAATGGCATATATAACTTCACAAAAATGAGGGTTGATTTTAAAGGATATGAGGTTTTGTTAAGGATCAAAGAGGAGTCTATCCAACAATACAAGCATATTTTGACCTAATATATCATTATGACCTTGAAACACAATTAGTTATAGATGAGGAAATGCTACCTAAAGGAAATATTATCAACATATATTGCATTGTAATCTTGAATTTGCAAGTTCGTTTAGCAAAAGAAAAATGAACCAATACATCAATAACAGATTCTGGAAGAACAAAAATACCCGAAGTTGTGAATGCATGGTTCAAGCCTTTGAAGTTGGCAAGACATCGACCAAGGAAGGAATGCTTGACGACTTGGTCGATGGTTGGTATGAAACCATTTCTTAGTGCATTTTTAAAATCTATTTAAGCCCCATTTATAGGGTTGAAAAGTCATAACCAAAGGAATGCGCCGAACATTTGATTGTTGAACAGTGAAACTTGAAACTTTCCATTGAAAATGACATTGAAATTTCATACCTATTATTTAAGCCAAGTGCCAATGTACCTCAATTGTTGAATAGTGAAGGGGCTAAGCCTAATGGTAACACATGCTGAAGGTGACGCACGACTTCCTGAGGTTCGATAAGGAGTATTTATAGAGCACACATTGGCGATTGCTTGATATGGAGTCTACACTTGGGCTAACCTTGGTGTTCCCCCATATTGAATCTGGACTATGTAATAGTGAGTAATGATTGATTACTGAAGGTCTCGAAGTATGAGTTTTGGGCCTCAGAAAAGAGAAATAAATTTTGGAACGATTGGGGTTTAGTTTTTAGCAATGTGGCATACCTAAACTTGAAAAACTTGTGCTCGATGAGTCAAGGCTGAAAATTGAATAAATTGGAATCAATTGCAGGAATCTACTTTAATCGGCAAGTCTCAAGTCAAAATTGCATTGACCATGAGTTAAACTTGGTCAACATGAGTTAGACTCGCAAATATTTATATCGGATCATTTGGAGAGTGAGCAGATTCTAACTCATGATTAATCGTGATTGATTGTCGAGTCCTGTTTCACTGCTTGAAACTGAAATCTGAACTGAAAATAGGAGATCTTACAATTGAAACTAATTGTGAATTTTCTAAACTGAAATTGGCCCATCGGCATTGTTTCTATTTGCAGTTGGGCGCATCAACTAAAGACATTCATTTTAAATCAGGTTCATGGAGAAAATATTTTATGGAAGATGTTTCTTTTATGTCGAGGAATACATAGTAATACTTTTTATTAAATTTGAATAACAATAGTATCTACTCTGTATCTCCTGTATCTCAATATTTTTATCTCTTATAACTCATACAAAAAGTGGGTTAATAGTGGACATGTAGCATCAAGCTCCACTCCTTTTAATCCAAAGTTCTGCATGCAAACCTTTGTGTCACTTAGTCGCAAAGCCTTCGTTGTAGAGTGTGGAGTTAACACCTACCTCTGCATGACAAAAGCTACACATACCTTTTGACTTGGTTTTTTCACCTTTTGTCCATTCTTTGTTTGGAGTCTGGGACAACAAGCTCCACATACGTTTTTTCCATACCTCTATCTGAGTGTAACTTTGCATATTTTATTTGCTTCAACCAATATCAAAAGTGTTTGTGAGCTTCTTTCAAGGCATGAATACACGCTTCAATCATGGAAATTAACAAAGTTTCTAAAGCAAAAAATAACGATGGAGTTATCCTTTTCCATTTCAAATATGTTAGGATTCTATTGAGAGTTTTTTAGAGATAATTATTAACTGGCCCTCTAAGTTTCCCTTTTCCTTAATATAAACTGCATATCTTATTACATTTCTAATCAATAGATTTACATCAAGTACTAGATCAAAGGGCCAAGGACTTTCCATAAATGCTTCCTTGTCTAGTAGAAGAATAAATGGTCAACATTTCGGCTTGGCTCCAATTTCTTGGGAATTAATAATTGTTTTGAAAAATGACTACTCTTGTTTGAATCTAGAACTATGTTTAAGCTCTGGAAATGGATTTTCCTCCAAATTGATCTTGGAAAGGTCCTTATTAAAGGCTTCTCTATATCTCCTCCACTAGAATGAATGGATGTATGTTGAAAAGTATAACAGAGCTCCCTTCTGAAAATCCTGATCATCCCATTGTCACCAAGAGCTCCTCTTTTTCTCCAAATTGGACCCAAAACAACATTGAGTACTTAATTATGATCCAACCTGAGAAATTTTGATTGACACTGCAACTCAAGAGCTATTAAATTTAAAGTGCACTAATATGATTCATCATTCTTTCATTGGATAAGTATATTGTTTTTGAATTTTTCATTTGTGGTTGTAGTATGTGGTACTAACCTTGTTTCACTTGAAAGGGTTTTTATTCTTGGACTATGACAATGCTAGTAAGATTTAGGCCTTTTTGTAGTATTTTTACCCGATGATCATTTTTGCGAGATGTATGTCCTATGTGGAAAGAAATAAGAATTTAGTTATTACCTCCTAAACTAAAGAATTGTTTCTTTTATTAGGTGCCATGTAACATCCTCTACAAATTGAGTATGAACGGGACGTAATATCCTATCCATCCCCGTAGATTATAGTCCTCCATAAAGGGGAAAAAACCCCAAAATACCCATTGTTGGGGAATTTTTGGGGAAAATGGGCTTAAAGACCCCAAATTTTGGGTTTGGAGTAAGGTTTACTCAATCACTTAAGAATATGAAACCCCTCTGCAAAATCTATAAATAAAGAAGGATTGAATTCGTTTTGGATCACCAAGTGTGGATTAATTCATTTGTTCTTGAGCATTAGGTATGATATTTTTTGACCCCTTCTATCTCTTGTCAATTTCAGTGGTGAAACATTCCACCCTAGTTGACATTCCCTTATTTTCTCATTGTTTTAGCACAAGGGTCTCTGGCTGGTCAACGAATTCTGTTGGATATTGGTCTCTTGTCTTTTTCTGGGCATAAGATTTCTGTTAAAGGTGAATGAATTTGGAGGATAGTGCATGATAGCTTAGTTTTGTTTGGAATACACCTCTCTTGAAGGAAGCAACAAATTTTCTGAGTCCTTAATATCATGTTTTGGGCAAAGCACTTACCTTAGGCAATGGATTCATTTCTGGCACTTGGAGTAGCGTCACTCTTTGCTTTATTTAGTTTTTGCATGCACAATTAAGGAGCACTTCCCTAGTTATTAATTATCAACCTTAGCTAAGGAAGCATGTTTTGCATATCTCATATCATATTCACTAGCAGCAGACTTTAATTTTCTCATCTATCCATGCAAGGAAGGTGCATTAGGATTACGAGTTAAGAAATTTGAGACATTGTTGTACATGTTTCTAGATTCATTATACCTTCTAGACTAAAGGAAAAGTGAATAGTAGCATTTGAAATTTTTAGTTATTTCTTGTTTCAAAGAGTAATAAATAGTGATGTCATTTGAGTTTCAAATCTGTGTACTTGTTATTACTTTCTTCAGTGGCATGTGCTTCCCTGTTCAGAACAAGGGGTTTCTCTGCAGCATCTAGCCTCCAAATCTTCTTCAATGCAAACTAAATATCAAATCATGCCCTCATACTCCAAATCATCTAAGGCATCACCGTAGAGAAGTTCCAAAGTAGATCAATGAGGTTTGATAGGCCAACTCCAACCACATGTCACTATACAAGTGTTGACATCACTGCTACAATAATTATTCTAAAGTGTTGCATCCTACACCAATTCCTAAGATGGATGCCCAGAGGGGTTCTAGAATGAGGCTCAACCTTCATTACCACATTTAAGACTTTTTAAAGGGATCGGTCCCTTTAAACCATACCAATTTTTACACTTTCACAATTTGGCCATGTTCCTATCAATTTATATTTTGCATCGAAAAGTCAGTCCTATTTTACATGTTTATTAAATTTAGGAACAATTATAGGTCTACTCCAGCAAAATGTCAACAAATTTGTGGGTTAGGTTGGCATTTCTCGAAATACTATCACACTATATAATCACACATTTTCCTTTTTAGATCTTTATTGGTTGAACAAAAAGGTTAATGCCTGTGTAATTTTGTCCCATACCTCCACATCAGCACTCATAGAAAACAATATTCTTAATTCTTCATCTAAGTGCACAATAAGGTCCCTTTTGGTTGCTATTTTTGATGGAGCAACATCTGACAGTACACATTTTACCATAGAGATGTTGTTGTTGGATAGAAATCTCCAGAGAAGTCTTATACCAGACATATAAATGGCTATTGTATATCACAATAATAAGAATTAACATATGAAGATGTGCATACCCTAAATTATGTGCATTTAATCCTTTACTTTTTCTTTCATGGCAGATTTCGTTCTGCATAGTAGATGTGTTGTGGCACTTGAGTGTGTTCGCATAAAAAATTATAAGGCCAAACCCAGATTCTCATGTGTCATGGAAATTCAACATATGCCTTGTTCACCTAAGAACTACTTGTAACTCATCTTAGGGTACTCATGTACAATCTTCACCTCTCCCACTTAACAATTACCAAAGACAAGGGGCCAATCACATCCAAACCTTGGTCTAAACAATTAAGCAACACAATTTACATCTTGACATGCCATAACACCTGACATGTCTTAGAATGCCTTGGCACTATGTGGCATGAGTTAACATCCCCTACATTCCTTGGCATGCTTTGACACTCCCTAGCACACCATGGCACTTCCTAACATGCCTTGGTAGTTTAGCATACCTTAGCATTGCCTAGCATATAACCTCGTCACTCCCTCCTTAACGCATCTAGAACTCATTGAAACTCTCTCTCACACACTCTTATTCGTTACTTTCCAGGAATTTTGAACTAGTGCTTCCTTATGTTTCCTTGACACCCCCTAACACTCCCTAGCTCACCCTAGCATCTAATATCTTGGCCTACCGCCTTAACACTCTAGCATTCCTTCACTACATAATATACATTGTTACTTTCTCCTTAGTACACCTAGACATGGCTGACACTCTTGGTCACAAACTCTTATTCATTCATTTCCATGCATTTTTACCTAGTTCTCCCTTGTGTTTCCCTAGCACTCCTTATCACTCCTTGACACGTGTTATTACACCCTAGCACCTATGACATCTTGTCATGTCGCCCTAGCCTCTAGCATGCCTTAACACTACCTAACATACCTTGTCAATTTGTCCTTAGCACACCTAGAACTAATTGAAAATTCTAATAACAAACTCTTATTTGTTCATTCACATTCATTTTGACATAATTCTCCCTTTTGTTTCCTTGGCGCTCCCAGCTAACACTTCCTTACACGCATTGGAACATCTTGGCCACATGTCGCCCTAGAACTATAGCATTCCTTAGCATTGCCATTCATGCCTTGTAACTCCTCCTTAACACACTTGGAACTCATTAACACTCCATGCCACACACTCTTATTCCTTCATTTCCATGCATTATGACCTAGTGCTCCCTTGTGTTTCCCTAACACTCCTTGGCACACATTGGCACACCATGTCACTTGTCACATCTTTGTAGGATTGATTTCCTAGCACTCTATCATCTATTGGCACTGCTTATCATACATTGTCACTCCCTCCCTAGCACACCTATAACTTGTTAACACTCCCTATCACACACGCACATTCATTCATTTACATGTAATTGAAACAAGTCCTCCCTTGTGTTTCCTTGGCAGTCCCTAGCATGTGTTGGTGCCACATCCTAAAACCTAGCACACATTGGCATGCCTTAGCACTTGGTATATCTTGACATGCCTAACATTCATTGGAACTTTATAACATGTGTTAGAACTTCCTAAAATTCCCTGCACACCTTGGCACTCCCTAGTTTTCATTCCCTCATAGATAATCTTACTTTTTTTGTGACTTGGGAACCCAACCAAGTCATTGAAAAAATAGTGTTGTGCCTAGACCAAATTCTCCCTTTGTCTCAAACCACTTTGTCCATCCTCTTATCATAATCATAGGATTTCCTCCTACAAGTCCTAATATGAAATTCTCCTAACACACTTCGTCCATGGGACACCTAGAATTCACTGACACTCCCTGGCATAATCTCTTATTCATTCATTTCCATGCACTTTGACCTAGTTCTCCCTTATGATTCCCTGACACTCCCAAACAGTCATTGACAAGCATTGACACTATCTGGCGTATGTCAGCATGCCTTTTCATTCCTTGGCATGCCATGGCACTCCTTAATTATCATTCCCTCATAAATACCCTTATTTTCTTTTAGACTTAGGAACCCAACCAAGTCCTGCCTCAACTACAACAACTTTACCAAGTTACATTTACTAAAACTAGACTATGCCTTATTCCCCTAATTGTGATGCAGGTAAGTTCCCTCTACGGAGAGAGACAACCCCTCTAGCACTAGAGTGGGTCTAGTCAGAACAAGACAAAGACAATATCTAATTCCTTAAATAGTTATCATTGAAGAAGCCTACCTTATGCCAGTGTTTGATGAAGTCTTCGTCATGTCGCTTCAGCTATCTATTTCTTCTCCTTAATGACTGATTCACCTGAAACAATATATGAAAACAACAAAACACATAATAGAGCACAACAACAAACTATCTACTAATAGAGTCAAGGAACCATAAGCTATCAACATACATTTCATACATGATATTGGAAATAACCATTGATTTTATTAATATAAACAATAATAAAGCTTACAAGCACGCCTTGACATCGCAAGCTTCCTTGAAGTGTCTGATTAGAATGTCTCCATAAGCATTCACTCTCAAAGATCTCCCAGAAAGACTGATGACTCTCTTTCACTGAAAAGCACAAGTATGAAACTAAGGCACTCACCACAAGGCTTCCTTCTTACAAAACCATTTTACACTTTCAATCCACAACATGAAAGGTTATTCTCATACCTCACAAGCTATTGCTAGACTATCAAAAATCCAAATTGTAATCCATCAATCCAACAAACCAAGAACGATCTAACTAAGAATTAGTTGATCATAGTCATGGAGGATGCTTTTATAAGAGGAGGAGCCTCCATAAATGAGGGGACTCGAAGCTTATCTTCATGGGAGGTTTCTCAAAAGGCGGAACCACCATCTCAAATGAGGAGAGGTGAACTTCTTTGACCCAACAACCAACTCCAGAACCACCTAGAAGTATTATGTTTGAAGTAATTTTCCATATTTGGGTTGGCGCTATGTTGATGACTTGCGAGGATCTTGAAACATGGGTAAAAAGGGGTCAACTTTAGGAGTAATGAGCTTAGGAAATATTCTTGAGTAATATGGAAGATTTGGACACATATTTTGGTATATGACAAAAAGAAGATGTCATTCAGGGACCGAGTCTATCCAAGATCAGGGGATGTGGGGTCAGCGACAAAATACTATGTAACAGATGCCCCCAAAAGGATGAAGGCAGAGAGAGTGGGAGGGGTAAAATTCATTATGAAACCATAACTAAACTGGAACACCGTTGTGGAGAACCTACAGGCACAAGTACAACTGATATCTCTGATAGTGAAAGAAGTACACGTAGTCAAGGTATGGGCATAGCCATCCAAAAGACAAACTGATTCACCAAGAAGTGCAGGAGCAGTTGCAGAAAATTCAAGCCCAATACAAAGTCTGACATGACAAGCATAGATTTTATTACCAATTCCAAGTTGGAGGCAAAGTGTGGCTCCACATTAGCAAAGATAGAATTAAAGGGGAAGGAAGGAAAGAGGTTGAGACCAATCCGATATGGCCCATTCACCATATTAGAGAAGATTGGAGATAATGTTTTTCATCTCTATTTTTGAACATACATGCATATGTAATCAGTGGTGAATGTTGAAAACTTGAAGATTTATGAGTCGTCATTGATCATGGTCGCCGAAGAGGTTGGACAAGTTTCTACAATGGAGGATTTTGCACCATATTACTTGGACAAGCTACCAGAGGACATAATTATTGACAAAAAGACTAGGACATCACAACGAGGAGACATAGAGTACCTTTGTATTGGTTTCAAAGGAATGTATCCAAGTAAGACCCACTTGCCAATTGACTGATAAAGCATCCAAGTAAGAAAAAAGTAAGGGATAAATTCCCTCACTTGCCAATTGACTGAAAAAGCATCCAAGTAAGGAAAAAATAAGGGATAAATTCCCTCACTTGCCAATTGATTGATGAAGATTTTGGTAGTCCAAAAACTCATTGGTGGGAGGAATGATTTGGGTGGATCCAAAAAATAGAAGTGTCCTTAAAAATGGCTTAAAATAAAAGTCATCAGATGGAAGTGAAACTAGGAACAAAATGTAGTGCTATTTGTCTTGAATAATGTCTCCTAGGCTATGAAAACATGATTGAGGAGGAGTAAAGGCCACTTAAGACCGACCTTTTCTTCACTATAACACAATTATACAATTGTGGTTAGAGGAGAGATTTCGGAATTTGTAGTACAATGATGACTTTCTTGATTGTCTCATGAAATCCCTAATGAACTCTGTCACTAAAACCAAATCCCTTTGAGCATAACGATTGAAAATTGATTTATCCATGAAAAACAGATTAAGACTGTTTCTTTTGAATTTATGCTTATGTTAGGGTTTCAATTACAAGCACTATTATTGAATAGGTTAGTTTCCTTTTCAACCAACTTTTGCATTATGCAATTAGATCAATGTTTACCTTCCTGTAAGTGGCATAAGTAGAATAATGTTTCTATTTCTACAAATAGTATATATTTTACATTCCTACAACTAGGGTTAGCATTTATTGTTGGAAAAGTTAGACAAAGGAGCTCGAGTAGTGTATCGGGATGTTATGGAGGCGAAGGTTAGGTTTCAGACAGATGTCATCGCGGAACACACAAACACTATCAGAGACTACAGAGCTTGGCATCAATATGTTACTATTGATCTGCATGAGGATGTTGAGCAGTTAGACTTCTATAGTTGTCTAAGTAAGAGTTATGTCTAGTTTGGCTTTCTCAAGCCCTTATGTTCACATGGGTACATGTGCATTGTAATGTTGAGTCATTTCAAGTGTAAGTCAAGTGTCAATAGTGATTGTAATAGTCATAGAGTAGGTGAAGGGTCATGAGGGTAGTTGAACAGTCACAAAGGGGAATGTCAAGGGCCCCACCCTTTGCTATAAATAGTCCCTTAACTCATTATGTAGGCTTTTAGTCAACCAAGATTCTAATAAGGCTATCTTTAATAAAGCTTGGATAGTATTGTAATGCGCCTTGGCTTCTCCATTGCACGGACCTAGTACATCTCTTTGGAGGAGCAAGTGGATGTGGTTGTAATGCTTCACTGTTGGGGCTAGCATGTTTACATGGATGTATTGTATCATTGAGACTTACACTTCTTTATATAATAATAGCCAACACATTTTCATGCATATGTTGTTATTGTATTTGGGCTACTTCAGTTGCTTAGTAATATATGTTGTTTAAATTACATATTTGTGTATGAACGACTTCATATGTGATTATATGAATCTTGTTGCAGATGCGTTGTTGGTTTAACCATCACTTTGGATTGTCG
This sequence comes from Pinus taeda, assembly GCA_000404065.3. NCBI lineage: Eukaryota > Viridiplantae > Streptophyta > Pinopsida > Pinales > Pinaceae > Pinus > Pinus taeda. The sequence continues at coordinate 85,485 of APFE031087906.1, read as the reverse complement.
ACTGATCTTCTTTCTAGATTGTGATGCATCTTCACTCGTGTGTTCCCTTCTCAGCTGAGTACTGCCACAGGTTGTTAAGGGGTGCATCCATCTCACCCCCATGTGTTAGAACCTATCATTCACCTTCCTTGACTCATTGCAGTTATCACACCCTTGCCACTGACAGAGTTATCTTACTTACCTTTGTGTGACATCGTGGTCAAGGCATTACCTTACGAACCACTACTCAAAATCCTACACCAAACAGTTTGAGGTCTAATTGGCTCTTATAACTGGGGAGATCCCCTTGACATGTTGACAGGTCTAGCACCGTCAACCGATGGGAAAATACCTTAGGGGCCAAGACACATTGGATTCTAAGGAAGAAACCTTAAAAATTATCACATTCAAGGATCAACGCTACTTTAGATACCAAAACCCGTGATGATGGGGTTATCAACGCTGCTTTTCATAACCAAACCCGCGATGGTCGGGGTCATCAACACTACTTTTTGTAGCAAAAGTATGATGATTTTCAGTGTCACCAAATAGTGAATATTTTTTTTTTCATCACAACTGCATAGGTAAAAACTCACACTGCCAGCGTGACTGTTAGAGCTAAACCCGTGATGGGTGAGGAATATAGGAAAAAACAAAAAATATTCCAAGAAATAATCCAAACTTAGCACTCTAAGGCAGTAATTAGTGATGTTATAAAACCACATTGATGTAAACAAGCTGAGAAATCGACAGTTGGTCTAACTAGTCAAAGGATATGATTGAAGGAATGGATGGAAAGGGTTATATCTTCCCCAGTAGCACTAAGCCTGAGGTACAAGCGATTTGAGGTATTCAATAAAGGAGAATGTTGTATCATTAGAACGAGGTAGGTGTTCTTCCTCTTCGCCATTTTTTTGTCTAGGCAATCCTATCTGTGGACATAGACGATCCCTCTAGCCCAATGAGTGGGACTACTAACCTATGTGACAATCTACTAGACTCTTTCCTAAGTTACATTTGAAATGAAAGGAGGAAGATGGCCTACCTCGTTCTAATACTACAACGTCATCCTTTGTTGAATACCTCGAATCGCTTGCACATCAGGCTCGGTCCTACTGCTCATAGTGTTTGAATTCTTGCATAAGAGATCCATGACACAACAAGGAATACAAGTACAAATAGCATAATTGAATGTAACCAACTTAACATATCAAGGAGCATTAAGATAAATGATGCATCAATACAAACATTTATGGAAAGTGAACCAGAAGTTGTATACTAATAGAATAAAGGAGGAAGCATACAACCAAGCCTTGGTGTCAATAATCTCTCCTTGAATGAATGTCCAAGTACAAGCTTAAGCTCTCTAAGCACTCCTTCTCCAAGCCAAATGAGTAGCAATACGCACAATCTCAACATAAGGGTGAAAATAACTAAAGACCAACCATTTGGGAATGAGAAAAGATCAATATATAGGTAGGGAAAGGGAGTTAGGATCTCTCCAAAGATGAGAAAAGGCTCTCATCTCAAGGAAGTAGCTCATAGGGATAAGACCAAAAGGCCAAGTTTAGAGAGCTCAACCTCATCCATCCAAAACAACCCCCAGCTCGTCGTTATGGAAGTCTCTAGATCACAAAGCTTCTTGTCCTCTTTGGGAAAATTTCCATTTAGGGATCATCGTTGGTATGCAAGGAAATAGAGTGATGGAATCACGGAGCTCATTTAGTGCAACTAGCGACCATCGTGGTTTTCAGTGCAACTACTTCACATATCTATAATTTCTAACCAAAAGGTGAAGGCTAACTTTGCTCTTTCCGTTATGATGGGTTTAGTCAGTCCTGGCTTGGCTTCTTCTTCTTCATCATCAATGTCAAGCAGTATTAGTTATTGACAATTTATTATCCAAAAAATTATTCTAACTTATTTATAATAATTAAATTAAAATAAAACAATTAATTACTTAGTTATTCTAATTAAACAATTAAAAAAAATAATTTATATTAATTATTTTTCCAACCTAAAATCATCCACTTTTATAATTATATTTAAACAATTTTAAAATCATTTTCATAATTAAATTACAATCATAGACAAAATAACATTAAACATTTAAAAAATAATATCGAATATCTAAAAATAATAAAATAACATTAAATATTGATGTATCAAATCTAACTTCCATGCACTAGCATTACCACCAAATGTTTTTCCTTTGTAAGGCATAAATTGAGGACAACATACCATCTCAATTTGATAAATAGTACTATTTCATGTTCAAACAAAAAACACTTTATTAGTATGATATCAATTTACAAAATATAAAAATGAAGAAGGCCAACCAATTTGTAAATGTATGAACTTGATTTTACACTCTCAATAGCTTGTACTAGATCATTTGATGTTGCTCCTCTCACTTCTTTAACAATCCTTTTACCCTTCAATACTTTGAAGGTGGGCACAACCTTCACTCCCAACACCTTTTCCAAAGGTTGTAGCCAATTAAATCATCAATTGCAAAAAGAATTAGCTTAGGATATGTTAGACATCACAAACAAAGGAAATATTTAACAAGCAATTCAAATATGGATTTGAGAAAAAGCATGAGGAAAAATAGAGCGTTCAGGCAATGCCACTTTATCCATTGAGAGACTAGTGAATAGGAGCATCATAAATATTTGATAGATAGAATGTGGTGTCATAAAAGAACCAAGATGACAAACTTAAGTCATTAAGTACGTCATTAAAATCAACCGACCTTAATCTCCTCAGTTATGAAAAATATTTGAGTTTTTGAATTGAGTTAATGTGGGTTATGGTTGTATTTTGTTTGTTATTGCACATTGCAGGGGGAAAGGAGCCAGAGGCATCACAATAGCCAAACCATGGAATTGGAAAAAGCTATGGAATGGAGGGGGACAATCACAATAGCCAAACCCTAGAATTGGTGTAAACTGTGGAATGGAGGGGGGCAATGTTGCATCACAGAAGCAGGTAGCTAAGATGCCTAGAAACACCATTATCAATAGATTCAAGATCTACCAACTCAGATCCCTCTGTACTGCAAGCATTTTCCAACACAATAATTGTAGTTATTGTGGGTCTTAAGAATGAGAAAGTCGAGAGAATAAGTGAAATCCTAACTACAAGCCAAGCTTGGGTGGCTCAAAGGATTTCTCCTTACTACCCTTAACCTTAATAATTTTGATCAAGGTAGTGAACGAGCTCCTTCCAAATATTGATGGGTTGTTAGATTCTTCTCTTTTTCTTAATCTAACATGGTTGAAACATGTACAACAACATTTGCAGCTCCTAATTGAAGCTCAGGGTAAGTACTTGCAGTTTGTGTTGGAGAAGGCCAACGAAACTCTTGCTAGCCATAATTTGAGTTTAGTTGGGATAGAAGTTGCCCGTGCAGAAATCTCGTAATTGGTGTATAAGATGTGATTTTCAAATAAACACTTAAATCTCAAACTGAACAAAATTTAATATGAAACATCTTAAAAACAGAAAATTACTAATAAATATATTAAAAAGCTAGCATAAATCATAAATAGTAGCTATTTCTTTTTTGGTTTAAATTAAAAAAAAAAACTCACTACAATTGGAGTTAACATAATAGAATTGGAGCTAAGAGGAATATATGCTAATCTATCAACTGTACTCCCCCAAATTTTGCTCTGACACACTACATTTATTCATTTAAATGCGTATCTATTATGAACTCACAACTTTTATGCTAGCATCTATTTTAAATTAAATGCACCCACAACCTTAATTTAGATGGCTCTAATATATTTTGTGCTAGCATGTATTTTAAATTAAATGCACCCACAACCTTAGTTTAGATGCCTCTGCATAGATATCAGAACAGAAGAAAAAACTTGTATTGCAAGTGATGATGGAAGGCACAGTATGATCATACTACCACTTGACAATATTGCCAATACCCTGCATTCTTGGGCTTGATGCATTACAACTCTATTATAATGTGTAATAGATATGTGAATTCCCAATATCAACATCCATAGCTCAAATGTTACAAACTAGAAAACAATTCCCTCAAATTGACACTTTGACTCCATATGCCCTCATTTCTCCTAAACACAACCAATTATCTGATTCATATGAAGAATCTCTCTATTCGAGTACCTATTGCAATTTTGATTACTTCATGTTTGTTCAAGTAACATGTATGGTATTTAACTCTTAGGGGTTTTTAGAATTTTTTTCTCCTTTTCTGTAAATGGAAAATGAAATCCTACAAAATGCTCAGATTTCAACTGTATGATGACATGGTGTAGACTACAATAATGTTGGCCCATATGCATTCTAATTTCAATTTACTGATTTTTTAAAATTTTTCCCTTTTGTTTTGTATTTGACTTATACAACAGAAAAACATAGTTCTTAACCTTTTGTATGCTTTCAAAATGTTTCAAATTGTTGAATTGGTTTTGAGTATTAACCACATTTAAGATTTTTACTGCAGATATTACAGGTGACATATTCATTGTTAATGCCACTCTTTCCTATCTTAAACATTCATTGTTAATGCTAGTTTTTCCTATGTCACTTCCTTACAACATTTTATTTGCAACATTTGGTGCAATTGCTAGTTAAGCTAAATTGAAGAACTAACTACCATATAGCCACATTTTATATCTTCTTTCCTATACAAAATTAATCCAATTTAACATCGATTGCATCTGGCATTGTTGAATTTCACAAGTCTAGTTTTTTCATTAAATCGCTTTCATGCTTTACGTTTTTCCATAATTTGGTTTAAATTTCCTATCTAAATTGGTGATAATGTATGCTTTGTCAAATTTTGCATCCATTGAGATGTATTACCAATCCAAAGTTTGATGGATGATAAATAAATAGATTTAAAAAATGAAATTGACAACATAACTCCCACAAAACCATAAAAAATGAGAAATTTAATTAATCGTCAAATAGTTCCTCTGCCAATATGCCTATCCAACTCTCGGAGAAAAGTAATTTCAATCCATTACCCAATCCTCTAAATCTACTAAAAAATTACCAATCCATTATCTATTCCCCTAGATTTACTTGAAAATTACCATTTCCTTTAAACAATGTTTAAGCCCATTACTCCAAATTCTTCCCTAAAGTAATTAAATTAAATACTAATTCGAAGTCAAAAGGCACCCACTATTTCAGAGATGGTAAGGTAGTTGTGGCAATTACTGCAATGACTCTCCCTCATACAAAACAACAGGCACCTTGTTTTCAGAATAGTCAGCCTAAAGTTAACACCAGAACTTGGGAGTGGAAGTGGGTTCTCAATTCATTTCCTCAAGTAAACTAAGTTGGCACATGGTACATTCTCTACCATTCTTTTCTAGTGCTTTTTAAATTCATATTTTGTTGAACAACAGAAATACAGAGAAGCATGGTTGGCATTGAGGAATTTCCTCTCAGTTTTTTGCTCCCGACCTACAAAGTAGCCATAGCCATAGGTAATTTGAGTCTCATGTATACATACAGATGGGAAATAAAGAAGGAACTTTCTTTGCGAGCATGGTTGGATGGAGTGACGGTTTTCTCATGCTTTTTGCCTTCTTGATATGGGCCTTCAATGATGAAGCTTATTCATGGCTTCAGAATCAATTACCCAACACAGATGAGATGCAATCTGCAAGGAGTTCTGGGTTGTTCACGAATTTTTCCATGACCCAAGATCGAAAACAAGAGTTATGAGTTTCTTGTAGTAAATCTAAGAGGAGCACTGGCTAGGCATAATACATTGCCAAGAACCTTACAAAATCTCTCTCGCATCAAGATGTTAGTGGGTCAAATCTGGGGACAATTAAAAAAAATGTTAATAGTTGGGGCTACTGAGTTTCTTCCCTCGAACATAAGAATGGTTGTCAAATCTAGTTAGCAAGTTAATTTTCAGGGATTAATTTCTGCGGAGGTTTGAACCGGGGTCTAATCATGATAATGGCCCATCTTAATCACTAGACTGCAACCATAATTAATTGAGAGGATTCCTCTTTATAATTGTAAAAATTCGCTGACAAACACTAACATAAACATATGCTAAGTGCTCTCAGAAATCAGTCATATGTTACAGGGCCTTCAAATAACAATAAGCACCATAATTATGATATAATGTATTAGCTAGCTATGATCAACAAATTTTCTAGGTCTATTTTTTAGGGAGAGGCACATGAGGCCCAATAGAATTTTCATTGTAAATAAGAAAAAATCCCAAGATTGTCATCACAATATCAGCCTTGTTCTGTGACTGGGGCTGCTAACTTCACCTTCACTATTGTTGTCACCATTTGGGTTGGAGATTCTGTTATTGGCTAGATTCTCATGATGTGCTCAGGTAGCAGCCTCACGCCCTAGGTGACGATCCAACAAAATCCACATTTCAGATTGTATTACTATGACATGTCTCCAATGACAATAATAACCATTGGGCAACAGAGTATTAATACAAGTAAACAGAGTATATATATACTATATACACCATTTAAATATATGTGTATACATATATATCAGCTGGTTTATATATAAACAAACACTGCGACTGATAATTTTCTCATTTATATATAAACTTATACTCCCATTGATACTCTGCAACAACATGGTTATTATTTCAAAGAAAAAGCATACATCACGAAAGGGTAATTCGTTTGCCTCTTGCATGTGTATGACACAACCTATCTTTGGCCTCTTAGCGGAATTTGGATCCACGCAATGCAGTGATACCAACAATGCTTGTTTCAATGCCCTAGATGTGGGTTTAATGTCGAGCAATGGATGTACCACTTCCTCAAACCTTCGGCTCACAGACATCGTTTTCCCATTGGAATGAAGAACGTGGATAGTTAAAAATCAATGTCAAGCTCCAATGCTCAAGTCATGCTTTTAATCAGCTAAAAGGCTTTTAATACTACAAGAACAATAGCAAACAAAAATTTACAAGAGTCCCAAGGCATAGAATTGTAGAATAAAGGGAATTACATAGTGTGATAATCACAACTTAATAAAGGGTTGTATATTGTTTAACGAAACTTGTAAGGGGAAAACCTGTTTCATGTTTTACAATGATATTTGCAGTGATAGTTTTCTGCATCATATTCTTATTCAGAGCTTCTTGCATGACTATTTGTTTGTTCAAGACTTAAAGTGCATGAACAAAGCTTCATGCCTTAAACAAATTAGAACGGATATGGAATAATGACACTGAAAGAATTAGCCATTATCCATAAGAGACAATTGACACCTTGAAAAGGGGCCATCAAACTTATATATCCTTTTAAAATAACTTCAAATTGCTAAAAAATATAGTGAGAAACATCGTCAAGGGCCTCTTCCATGCTAAATATAGCTTTAGAACTACACCGAAAATGGGTGTTGTTAAAAATGCATAATATCAAAACAGGTTTGGATTTTACTTAATACTTCTTACAAAAATGCTATACAAGAAGAGTTTCCAAACTTCTCGATTCTCAGAAGTTAATTTACTGGAATCTATTACCAAAAACATATAATTAGAAAAACCCTCAACAACAACGTCTCAATCACAGTAAGAAAAACCTCAAAAGATAAGCCAGTGCTACAACAAATTCCCAAATAAGACAGTGAATCAAAATCAAAATTTAGATCATACCTTTCTTGAGAAAGAAAACCCTAAACATATAGATTAGTGTTGAAGTAGACACTGAAACAAAATATCAGTAAACAAATGAAAAAAGATGAAGAATTGCATTTTGTGATGTTATTTAACTCTAATCTTGTGGATAGGTGAAACTCGATGCAGACACTGAAGCCTCTAGCATATTTATATGGAGAAAGAACTTGGGATATTAGGGTTTTTCCTTCAAAAAGATTCATTTCTCTTTCAGACCTTAAAGTTATGCCTCTATTAATTTAAATGAAATTAATGAAGAAATTCACCAAGGGATTGAAGACCTTAAATATATGCCTATGTTACATGAAATCACTAAAGAACTTTAGCAATGGATTGAAGGGAATTGTATATTCTAACCTCCCCAGAAGGTTTACCATAATCAACAGGGTTTCTTCCCAAAATAATCTCCATGCCCAATTCTGCCTCAGAGCTTTCTCTCTCTCTCTCTATCAGAACTAGGCTGGATAGTTAAAACTTAGTGCTAGGCTCCAATGCCCAAGTCAATCTTTTAATTAGATAAAAGGCTTTTAATACTACAATAAAAATATCAAACATAAATTTACAAGAGTCCCAAGGCATAAAATTGTAGAATAAAGGGCATTACATAGTGTGTAATTGCAACTTAATAAAGGGTTTTATATGGTTTAACGAGATCTGTAAGTGGAAAAACCTCTTTCATGTTTTCCAATGATATTTGCAGTGATAGTTGTCCACATCGTATACTTATTCATAGCTCTTTGCATGACTATAATATTTGTTTGTTCAAGACTTAAATTGCATGAACAAAGCTTCATGCCCTAAACAAAGTAGAACGAATATCGAATAATGATAATGAAAGAATTAGCCATTATCCATAAGAGACAATTGACACCCCAAAAAAAGGCCATTAAACTTATAGTTCTTATTAAAATAATTCAAATTTCTAGAAAATACAATGAGAAACATCGCCAAAGGCCTCTTTCACGCTAAATATAGATATAGAACTGCACCAGAAATGGGTGTCGTTAAAAATGCATAATATCAAAACAAGTTTGGATTTTACTTAATACTGCCCACAAAAACGATATACAATCAAAGATTCCAAACTTCTCGATTCTTAGAAATTAATTTACTGAAAACTCTTACCAAGAACATAGAAATAGAAAAACCCTCAACAACAACCTCTCAATCACACTGAAAAAACTTCAGAAGACAAGCCATTGCTACAAAAAATTCCCAAATAAGATAATGAATGAAAATGAAAATGAAAATCATACCTTTTCTTGAGAAAGCAAACCCTAAACATATACAACAGTGTTGAAGTAGCCACTGAAAGAAAATATCAGTAAACAAATGAAAAAAGATGAAGACTTGCATTTTGTGATGTTATTTAACTCCAATATTGTAGGGATTTGAGAGATGAAGCTGATGACATCAAAAAATTTGTGAGTTATACATCCACAGTTCATTGAAACGAAGATTGTGGATAGTTGAAACTCGATGCAGACATTGAAGCCTGTGACATATTTATATGGAGAAAGAACCTAGGAGATTAGGGTTTCTCCTTCAAAAAGATTCATTCCTCTTTCCAAGCAAGGGTGGTTGAGCTAAAGCACCTGGAGGTAGTAGTGCCAAGCAAGAAGTAGTGTCGAGCAAGGGTGGTCGATCCGAAGCACCTAGAAGTAGAGTCAAGCAAGAAGTAGTTTCAAGCAAGGACGATCAATCTATTGCATTACGAGGTCGTGAGGCTTATAATTATAACTAATTTAATATCGATCAAATTAATCTAATGGTTCAAACTATTTAAATCATCTAACACCTAAATCAAGGGCCCATGAATGTACACATACCTTCAGAGGGGAGTTTATTTCAAACGGGAATGCCTTACGATGTAACTAGCTAACTTCTTATGGAAACATTATAGAAGAAAGAACATAATTTGAATTTAATTACATATAAATGTTATTAGGAAATGTAGTGTCTATGCAAAGCTACTAGTCCCACTAAGACGGGTAGCTATCTTAGAAACAAACAGATTAAAGTTACTTTCGTTTTCCTTTACGAGATGTACATAGGAGAGGAGCAAAGAATACCAACCTCAATCTTTCGCTCGGTTTCTTGCTTGTTCCTCCTCCTCTCTGATAGGTCTTTGCCGCTCCTTCCTTGACCACTCTGCTTCAAAGAGTACCTGTAAAGTTAAAGCAACATAATACCTTCAAAGGGCAGATATCTACAATCATAAACAATATAGGACTAGATATATATTGACCACACAAATGCATATATCATCAAACATACAAGAATGTGGAGGAAAACTTGAATAGCTTTATTGATATAAAGATTAGAAGAGAGGATTACAACCCATTGATCTAACCTGGTGTCATCCTCCCAGCATGAAAGCCCTTATTCACCTCATGAAAAGCTTAGATCACCCAACACTATGATCTTTCTACTAGGAAACCAACAACACTTCCTTACAAGATAGAAGATTCTAGCCTCTGGATCTCTGGGATGAGGGATCCATATATAGATGATTGTGGGGGGGTGAGTCAGCTTTTGGGATTTTGATTAGTGTCCTCTCTCTGATAGTTCTTGATTCCACTTGGAGATTAATGATCTCTTACTCATCCCTAGGCGAATTCAGAGAGGCAAATGTCACAGGAGAAGTTTCTGGAAGATTCCATGATCATCCACCTTGCAAACTGTCTCTGCCATTTGTCTACTCTCGCCTGTCACACCTTACAGAAGGGGTTTCTAGTATGCATCACAATTTTTGCATTGAGCAGGTGAGATGCATCGCACCCTTAGCACTCGGCACTCTGTATGGTCCAGCTTTGACTAGTTCTGAGCAGTTTTCTGTGGAGAACCTCTGGGAGATGATGTAATCAGCTGACCTTGTTCCTTTAGGGCATGAAACAAAACTTTAAGGGACGTAGAAGCCCTTGTTTTATGGACATATTTTATTGGGTTTGTAGTGCCCAAATATGTCTATAACAGTTGCCCCCTAAAGCATGAGGTCGAAAATATTTGATGTCGGGTGAAATGCTTTATCATGAGGATCCGAGGTTTTTCGAACTGGAAGGCGACCTGTAATAAGATACAATACAATACATTATCTTCATAACCTTTTCATGATCTAGCTGAGGTGGGCATTCCCATGCTTAGCTTTATAAATTCATTTTCATGTACATAGGATAGACAACCATCTGTGTAGCAGATTGATGATTCTGGTAGAGCCATCATCCTTTGATTCGGATGATCATCTGTGCAGCAATGATGTACATTTGATGTCTTTATTTTCCTGAATACATCGCAGCCCTGATGGATGAAACTAGATCTGGGGTCTTCAAACTCGCCCAATCTTCGCTCGAAGTACAATTTGATCCATGTGAAAAATGTTCTGGAGTCGAACATGGAAAGACATCGCCTGATTACCAGCCAATGATGTAAGCTGTTAATAGGCGCGAGAGGAATCATCGATAATGATGATGACCCTAAAGGTACTACAATACAATTCACGTGGTGTGAAAAAGGGACTTGGCGTCGAACACCAAGCAAAATCTTTTGGTCGAAGGCCATTGATGTAAACCTGTCGCCGGAAGTGAGAAACTTGCCATTGAGGCGTGCAAGTTTCAAAGTACTGAAAGGGTTGTTCCTAGGTTGGCTTCTTGGATAATGAGCTATCGTCGACAAGAAGTAACCCGTCATAGGAGGGCCTTAATGAATCCCACATCTATGACACGGGATGAAGCAAATGATTTTGTGGAGGTCAAAACGATCTGGTGATATAGGGTTCAGGGTGGCGGTCATGAAAGAATGAAGTGTGAAGGTATTGCAGTGGATGAGACACAGGCTGGGTTGGTGAATTCTCTGATTGACTTCTCTTGTATTGGCGACACTGACATGGATTGGTAGCGTTAACCCCAAAGATGGATGGTACGATAGACCAATGGTAATATGACTGGTGAATGGAATAACCCAACCCGACTCAATCGTGGTGATGGAGTGAAAGTGTCATGTTCAAGAGCGACTCACTACCAATAAAGTTTCTTTAAGTTTTATTCCCAATTTTCCCCAGTCATTGCTAACCAATACCTCTTTATTTTTATCAAGCTTGAGGAGGATAACATATTCTTGTTCTATAATTTGCCCTTCGGGCAAACCCATCTCTATATTTTACTGAGCCTAGAAACAGTGAAACTCGTTCTCGTCTCTATGGACAAGTTTGTCGCTATTAATTTTAATGAGTTTAATGACAATGACAACTCGATCCTTTTTCATTTTTAGAGAGTCTGAAAAGGGACGGAAAGGAAACTCCAGTAATCCTTTTTCGTCATATAATCCCTTAAGTCCGAAAAAGTATAAAATAATATGAAAGGGATGAATTTTCGATAGTTTTAACGAGCCGAACAAGACAAGCGCTCGATCTTTTTGTGTAATAATCCATAAGGTCCAAAAATATTAAAACATAGAGGAGGGATAGCACTCTCGGTAGCTTTAACGAGCTGGAGAAGCCAACTGCTCGACAATTTTTTCACATTTTACGAGTCAGATGAAAAGAGCTTAAAGGAGACTCGTCTTTGAGGAATGAGTGATATTGTCGAGTAGCTGCTAATTCTAGGGAAGGTTTGGAATTTTCCAATCATGACAGTGTCACAAGGATGGCTAACAGAATCACTCTTCGCAACTGTTCCTCAAAAGGGTAAACAATCAAATGGAGGTGTATGATCAGCCAAACAGAGTGGAGGTGATGGCAAGAACACAACCAGGGCTCAGAAGCTGATGATAATGCATTCACAACGGTTATTTACTAGAGGTTGGTTCATTTTTTAATGAGCTTAAACTCTAGAGGAACATTTGCTCATTGCTTAGGTTTAATTTTTAACGAGCTTGAACTTCGCATAAAAACTGCTCGTGCCAGTTGTATAATAAGGATGTCTCATTGATAGGTTCAATTTTTAAGGAGCTTGCACCATTCGAAACTTTGCTCCGAATCCTTTCTTTATGCAAATCAGGAATGACCAATCCTATGATTTTAAAAGGTTGAGAATATACAAACTAAGAAAATAAATGGTCGCTCTTCACTTGCATGCCCCCAGATATAGTGAAGTAGAGTTTCCAGGTTACCCTTCAATTTGTAGACAAAACATTTGTTCTATCAGGAAAGGCCTACCTTCTAATGGAGGTATCTTACTCCAGTCTAATCCCACCTTCCTATATGGACGGGTGTCGGACTAGTCATATATCCTTCACGGAAACCTACCCTATACCCAGAGTTTCCCTACTGAAGTAGACTAGGGTGCATGCTCCCTGGGTCTCAGTCATGGCCACCGAATTACTCGCATTCTTCAGGTGGACGGACTGGAGATTGATGAGACATTCCTTGTGTGAAAATACCAGTTAGGATGGCATTTGACTATTAGCTATGTGTGAGCTGGGGAATGAAAGCTAGTCTACGAGCTGGACCACTCGGCCTTCATGCGGAAAACACATTACTCGAAAGAGTGAGGAGACAATGGCTCCCATGCTATAAATATAGTCATGCCCAAGGAGAAGATTATAATCTAAAGGTCCTTGGACTACAATTACGTTTAGATACATGTTTTTCCCTCTCAAAGTTATAGGCAAACTTGAAAGGATCCCTAACGGTTGACTAGTTCCTTTGTCGAAGCCTGTTAGATTTCGCATCTTAGGCAGAAGCGATGGCGAACCAAACGCTTTCCAAGAAGTTGAGGAAATGATACTCACGGAAGCCCCCTCATCTAGGATGGTACCAACCATGACCATTCTATAAGCTTGTACAATGATTCAGAATGGTACATTAGACGATAGACGGGGTCTGCCTAGTAGATTCTAATCGAAGGAAACAACTAGGATGCTCGGAGGTGGGACCAAATAAATGGCCGGATATGACCCTGATGAACTTCCTTCATGTGGTAAAGGAATGGGTAGATTGCCCCTATGTTCATCGGAGTCTGTGTTTACGAAAGAATTTGAATGGTGTCGTTCTCATTCTCTTTGGTGACTGTATCATTTGAAGACGGACCTTCTAAAGACAAGACCGGGTTGACTGCCACCTCAACCTTTTGACTTTCATCTAGTATGGATTTAGATGGTTTATCTTCAACGATAGATGCTTCGACCGACCACAAAATTGTGTCGGTCAGATTTTCAACTAGCGATGGACTCGGCAAGAGTTTCTTGAACCCAGGAGGAAGTCGCAGCGGTGAAGCAGGACGGTTATCCAAGTCTCTTTTAGCTTCGTCTAGGACGGGACAACGATGGAAGACATGATTTCCTTCACACAGTTTGCAAGGAAATTTACATTTTTCTTTCTGTCCAAAGACTTCATTTTCACTAGTTGATGGTGTACTCTCAACATGATCGTCAGAGGTTGATGACACTGGATTGTGAAAACGAGGAGACCAGTCCCTTAAGATCCGAGGGATGCAAGGAAAACCTCAATGATAGTGGTCTCCTCTGTAAATGACACATGGAGATTTAGGTTTGGATGGTGCAGTGTGTGGATTTTCGCTAGATGATGCATGGTTTCCCTTTTTCGCCTTTGGCTCCTTCTTCTTTTTCTCCTTCCCTTTCTTATTCTTCTCAGTTACTTGGTTTTTAGCTTTACCAACTTCACCAAGTGAAGAGGAAGGAGGGGAGGGAGAATTAAGTGAAGTAGAAGGTTGGGGGGTAACTCTAGTATCATCTAGTTGCTGACTTGATTGCTCAAGAATCGCAGTGGTTTGAACGATAGAGGTCGAGAAGAGTCATATTGGCAAGCCGATTGTCAGTCCTGGGAGGGACAATGTGGCCATATGAGGTGCACCAACATTTCCCCAAGAGGAGAAAGGACTAGGATTTCCCTCAAGGGGAAATCTTTGGTTGGTGGACTCCATTTTTCTCAACCTAAGACTAACGAGGGAACGGTGACGTTATTCTCATTAAAATAAATTTTAGACGCTTTAACACAACTTTCTTTTTCAATTTTTAAGAGTCGAGAAAAAGCTAAAGATGACTCTAGTCGCCTTCGATTTTTAATGATCCTGAAGTGACAAGTGCTCAGATGGAACTTTTCCTTTAAGGAGTCTGAAAAGGAATGGAAGAGACTACTCTAGAAATCTAGACAGAGGGATTACCAAACCAATCACAAAATTGCAGGTTACTTTTTACGGTACGGTAGTCAATCTTCCCGAATGCTATGTTCAGTGCATTGCGATCGATAGGGTGGCAGACACGGCTTCCTAAGGATAAAGGATATAGCCTATTGTGGTCTCCCAATATATACTCGACAGTACGTGGGAGCACAAGTCCATACTGGTACTTGTCATCTCAAAGAGGAGGAATCACCCAACCTACGATAAAAGCGATAGTTACCAGGATTTACGACGCCAGAATACGTCTCTAGCCTAGAATTCTAAACGTTGTGTGTTAGGTTCCAAAGCGTTTTTATATTCATTGAATTTATTTTACAGTTGATCTTTCTTAAGAAGTTTTCCTTTCAAGTTCACTGCGTGATGTAGATATACAATTCCTAAAATGCAATCTAATATGATAAACAATCGTTTATTCTTCTTTCTGCAATGAAAATCCTAGCTACTAAGGAAAGAGAAGCGGAATTCTTTCAACATAGAGTAAAGAGCACACTCTAGATGCATTGTCCTAAATCAAAATCAACAAGTAGTCTAAATGCAAATGCACATGCATGTATTTGTTTTCGCTTTCTTAATGTGTGAATGACAAAAAGATTGCTAAGTACAAATTTGAATCGTTTCAAGCGACAGTACTAACGATTTTCTTTTCAAAAGATGAAAGGAAGATAATGACAACACTTTGCGATTTTGAATTGAAAATTGCTTTTGACACTTGAAAAACTATTGATTCAAATCAAATACAAGAGTAGCAATGTAATCGACCATCAAGAACAATATAATTCTTTTCTTTGACTAAAAACGACACTTGCGACACTTCCAAATCAAAAGACGACAGTTTTATTACGCTACTTCTTTGTAAAGGAGAACTATAAATGGTGAACAATACATAAAAACATTTACAGTTCTTTGTACTATGGAGGCTGAATCATGCAAAGGAAGGGAGTTTCCACAGAGGTACATTGATCACAGACAGTAAAACTCCTTAATAAAGCTGAAGAGAGTAAACAAAAAACCAAAATCTAGAAGCAGAAGAGGTCTTATCTGATCATCGCTCCTGTAACACAGGGAAAGAGCGATGCATATCACCTACTACACAGGACGTGCGATGCATCCAGGTTCCCAAGAGGAGAAGGTGCGATGGTCCAAGGATGAGACTTTAACTTGGTTCTGGGTCACAGTTTGCAGCTTAGTTCAGGGAATTAGGCCAAGTTAATGATAGTTAGTAGATGAAAATCATAGGGGCTGATCTAATGAGGCTATTTGAGCGACCACCAGGGCAACTAGGATGTTTGGAAATCAATTGTTCAGTTTATAAAAAAAACCCGGAGATAGACTGAAGTAGCATTGATCTACTTTGCACTTGCATAGCAAATGCAGTTCAAAGGCTAGATGGCTTGACTTCAGGCTCCGTCTGTAAGTTTATAAAGAAAACAAATATATACAAGCAAACAAGATATTCGCTCCCCAACAAAGTCACCATTTTGTTATTGGGAAATCTAGTGTCTATGCAGAGTTGCTAGTCCCACTAAGACAGGTAGCTATCTTAGAAACAAACAGATTAAAGTTACATTCGTTTTCCTTTACGAGAAGTAGATAGGAGAGGATCAAATAATACCAACCTCAATCATTCGCTCGGTTCCTTTCTTGTACCTCCTCCTCTCTGACAGGTCTTTGCCGCTCCTTCCTTGACCACTCTGCGTCAAAGAGTACCTGTAAAGTTAAAGTAGCATAATACCTTCAAAGTGGAGATATCTACAATCATAAACAATATAGGACTAGATATATATTGACCACACAAATGCATATATCATCAAACATACAAGAATGTGGAGGAAAACTTGAATAGCTTTATTGATATGAAGATTAGAAGAGAGGATTACAACCCATTGATCTAACCCAACGTCATCCTCCCAGCATAAAAAGCCCTTCTTCACCTCCATAAAAAGCTTAGATCACCCAACACTATGATCTTCCACCAGGAAACCAACAACGCTCCTTACAAAGATACAATATCTAGCCTCTGGATCTCTGGGATGAGGGATCCATATATAGATGATTGCAGGGGGTGAGTCAGCTTTTGGGATTTTGATTAGTGTCCTCTCTCTGATAGTTCTTGATTCCACTTAGAGATTGATGATATCTTACTCATCCCTGGGTGAATTCAGAGAGGCAAGTGTCACAGGAGAAGTTTCTGGAAGATTCCATGATCATCCACCTTGCAAATTATCTCTTCCATTTGTCTACTCTCTCCCATCACACCCTACAGAAGGGGTTTCCAGTATGCATCACACTTTTTGCACTGAGCAGGTGAGATGCATCATACCCTTAGCACTGGGCACTCTGTATGGTCTAGCTTTGACCAGTTCTAAGCAGTTTTCTGTGGAGAACTTTTGGGAGATGATGTAGTCAATTGACCTTGTTCCTTTAGGGCATGAAACAACACTTTTAGGGACTTAGAAGCCCTTGGTTTATGGACATATGTGATTGGGGTTGTAGTGCCCAAATATGTCTATAACAATAAATAATGGATAGTTTGACACAATAAATTCACTAAGAGTTCTAAAAACAACATAAGGATTTTGAAATAGCCAAATATTTACCCCTTCCTCATGAAGACCATGACCATGGTATTTCCCTAAAGTCCAAGCAACCCTAAAGTCCAAGCAATCCTCACTGGCTAGGACCTCTTCTTATTCTTACGGGGATTGATTTTCTTTGAGATAGGGGTTGCCTTAGCCTCAGATGATTTGGATTGTATCATTATCTTGTTTTTCATCCATTTCAATGCATTTGGAGTGGAAAAAGTGGAAGAATCAGCTCACAACACCATTTTTAACGTGGGACTGAGTTTGGTGAAACATGGTCTGAAACATTTCGAGAGCATTTTGAGGAATCAAACAATGTTTTTTTGGGGGGTAAGACATTTCCACTAAAGATTCATAACTTTTCATGCTAATCTACACACAAAAATATTTCTAACGACGTAAGAATCACATCAATCAGAGTCTATATGCAAAAGTTATGCCACTCAGAAGTTGACCTTCTTGTTTTCACACCTATAGTTTGGGAGGATGCCATGTCAGCCCCATTATTCATGGAAAAGGGGCTAGACATGTATTTTTGATGTAAAATACTCTAGAAGATTATAGTTTGTAACTCTACTTAAGAGTTGATGTAGTCAAACTTAACCACTAGTAAGCTATCGGGTTGTGTTATAATCGGGCCACTAGGAGGAAGAGGCATTCCATTCTTTCGAGAGAATTTTGTTCCATAATTGAGAAAATATATCCAGGAGAGATAGGAGGGAGAGCACACAGAGAGGATCTATGCAGTTTAGTAGCCCACGGGCCACAGTCCATTACTTCTTTGTATTTGCAGCCATATTTCCAAACAAAGAAAGAGAGCGAAGCGACCTCACCTTCTTGATGGGTTTTCTCCCAAAATGGTTTCCTAGAGAGTATATCTTATGTATTATGTGTATGCGATCTTATTTTTTCATTCTCTACTTTTCTCATCAATTTAATTTTACATGCATGCACTAGTTACAGTTAATTTTACAGATCTAGAAATTAAATAAAATTGTAATAGTATGGAATCTCAAATTTTTAATATAATATTATCATATATATTGTGAAAAACTGTCCAATGAAATATCAATAGTAGTTTACAGATCATTAGAAAATTTCTACTCATTTTCTATCAAATATTATCTCTTCATATGAGCAGTCATCCTCTAAAACCCTTCTCTTGATATCAGATGTAGGAGTTTGTCCTCTTTTTACAACAGATTATAGAGATTTTTGTCCAAACCCTCCCCAAAAGAGGAATTTGTCCCAAGTGTGTTCTTTTTTCTTTAATTAAGCTTCCACCATAATTTTCCCTCATTTTCCACCATAATTGTTTAGAGGATTGCCCTGAATTGGTACAAGATTGACCAGAATTGCTACAGGAATGTGATTGACATAGAGAGGGGTCAAATTTTAAGGTAGGGGAGTGAATAAAGAAGTATACCACACCTCCATCATCCATCCTACATGCTATTCAACCACTTATCTATCCAAAAATCCATCTTTGTCAACAAAAAAAAATCCATTTTCACCCCTTCTTCCACAATTTTCACCACTACCAAATTGGTGAAACTCTTTCTTTGAAGAATTTGTTAGCCAATGAGAAGGAGAATTGGGATGAGGCAAAGGGAAAATTGAAGCCTCAAATATCCATAAGAAGGCCAATCACTAGGGTAGCTAGAGCTAAGTAACTCTAAGCAAAAATTGCTTAGCTACAAGAAGAAACATGGTTTATATAGGAAAGGGGAGAATTGTTACAACATAGGGAGAGACTAATATAGGAAGGAGAAGCAACACCTCAATTATGTAACAACCCTGGTTAAAAATTCATGTAAAAATATATAAGACCACAAACATGGGACACATATTCTAAAATTAATGATGGGGAAATCATCCAAGTGGGTGTTCATTTGGTGTATTATGGCTAAGGAAATTCGCAAATGGAATGTCAAAGGATTTGGAAAGGCGTGAGGCATTTATTGGCATTTTATGTATGAAAATAATAAAAATTAGGAGAAAATGGAGGTGAAAGCTCACAGGTTGCATGTGAGGAGGAAAATGAAGGAAAATAATGGAAAATGGAGAAAATAAAAGCCTCATTAATAAAATGGCTTCTAAGAATCAGTGGGTAAGCTTGGTAAGTCCAGTGTTGGAGCTTTCTCTCTATTCTCTCTCTCTCTCATACTCTTGGATACTTATAGTTTTCTTGGTTCACTCTTGGAGGAGTGTGGAATAATTGGCGTTTTGGAGAAAGAAGCAAAAGGAAGAGTATAAAATCACAAGAGGACATCGAGAGCAACAACTATTGTGGTCTTTCCTTGGAGGTATTGAGTTTCATGTGTGTTTTCCTCATCAGTTTTGGCATGCATGTCATATGCATGTGGTTGGTTATTCATGGTTTGTCATTAGCATGGAGGATGGTCAGGATTGACAGTGGATTTTCCTAGCCTTTCCATTTCCTAGATACCCATGGAGATTGTGGTTTTATTTCCTTGTTTTGTTTTGGTTGGTTCTTTTAAATCAGTTACCGGAGAACCCACAGTACGAACATTTTTATGCCAACGTTTCAAATCCCAACTGGGATCCATCATTAGGACTTTTAAATGATGATAGAAGAAGAGCTGCTAAGAAGGTAATAAATAATGATGTGAAAACATTTTTTGATCAGCAGAGGTCGGCTAATACATTAAATCAATTAATTAATTAATATTAATATATTAAAATAATTGATTTATTTATTAATATATTTTTATTTGTTTGTTTATTTATTTTTATTTTTATTTTTATAATTATTATTTAATGATAAGGGTAAAGGATATGCTATACCTGGGATGTGTTTGCGTTCCTGATTTCCTTGATCAAGGGGAGCTAGCTTCTGCTAATTTCCAAGCCATTGTCTCTGTTCAGATTATGAGGATGTTTGATAATTTCGAGTGCTTCTCTGATCTTTCGTCTATGATGATGCTCTTCCCTTGTGACAATTGAGGCGTTTTCCAAGCAAATATGGTGTTTTGTTTTTGAGGAGTGCTCTGCCAAGGCTGAAGTACGAGACCTATCATTCCTAATATCGGCGCCCTGCTCCTTGAGCCTCGTCTGTAGGGAGCGACCTGTTTCACCAATGTAGCTTTTTCCACATGAACAATCTATTTTATAGACTCCTTTAAGCTGATGTTTGTCAATGTCATCTTTTACAAACGTCATACCTTGCCTGATCGTTCCTTGTTTCCTTAGGTTGGGTTGATTTATTATTCTTAGAAGCCCTAGTTGTAAAAACGCTCTGGAAGCCCTGTAACAGCTTGGGTTGAGTTACTAGTACTAGAAACATTGGTTGGAAAGACACTCTAGAATCCCTTGGTGGGTTGAGTTACTAGTCCAGGAAGCCCTGGTTGGATAAACGCTTTGGATGTTGAGTAAAATATGTGAGTTGATTTACTAGTCTTGGAAGCCTTGGTCGGAAAAATTCTCTAGAAGCCCTAGAAGGCTTAGATAGGGACCAATCTGATGATGGTTTTGTGATGTCAAGCCGTGAGGTGGAATCACTATTTGATTGGTTGAGGTGGATGGCCTTTGAAAGCCATGGATGGTTTTGGATTGATGTGTTCTATGAGATCCCACATTCATTCTTGGAATATGGCATGAGGGCGAATGCATGAAGAGAGATTTGGCTAAGCCATTCTACGGTTAGGTGGAACATGCTAGTCCCATACTGGGTTGGCTTTTGCATCATTAATATGAGGTTATTTCTCCTTGTTATCTCAGGATTATTATATTGGTTTATATGTGGATTCTATGGCTATTGTATCCTTGGTATTTCTGTTGTTATTATTTTGGTTATGAATATGTATTATGACAATGGCTATGTATGGTTTCCATCATGTTTTAAATTGTATATGAATGAAAAATGTGTCTATGGCCTAATGGATGAAACTGAAGCTAAAGTGATAAGGAAAAAATACCTCATAGCGAATCGCAGAAAAGTATGAGACCCATATGCTAATATTTGTTATTTATACTTGTAGAACACATATTCATGATATGTTTGGCGAAATTCCTGTCATGGCTAGTAGGGGTCTAGTCAAGGGCTTCTTTAATTATTTGCATTTGTGCTACCATTTCTCTACTATTTTACTGTTCTAAAGGTGTCATTCAATTCTAGGCAGTGACCTGGGCACTGGGCCTAAAAAGGTGGCTTAAATCCTAGGGATGATGGCACAACACTGAGTAAGATAGTTCCTCGATGCTTGCATGCCTTGTCATGAGAGTGCCTAGAGCCTCTTGGAAGTTGGTAGGCCTATAGCATGGGAGCGTCTCGGGATCAAGTGGTCCAAAATCATAGTGGGACCCAGGGGCTGGTTGGCAAAAAGGTTGGTATGGTTCCTGGGTTTCCTAATGTTGATATTGAAAGTCTGTATGGGGTTTTTTCATTAGTTCCACTTCCTTAACATAACTTATGAGGTTAAATCAGATCACAGTGGCCTCTCGTTGCATGTTTACCATGGTTGGCCAGTTACTTGGGCATATTTTGGAGAAGGGTGTTAAAGAGTGGTATAGAGCATGGTTCAGCCCTTGGACTGGATGGATAGTCTGTTTGTCATGGATTCATGTTTCATGTGTGTCTCTTGTGTTGTATGACCATGCGCTTGTTGCATTTGTATGGTGTTGATTATGGTTGTAGTGATGTCCACATATGAAGGTTGATGGTGTTGTTGTGGGATGTGTCATCATGAGTTTGTGGTTGTATATGCATTTGTTATGCATGCAGGTTTCTATATATTCACTACAAGAAAAAATGTCATTGGTGAGGGTCATGCTTGTGATGGACCTTTAAGGTCCATCACCAATGTCACATATGGTGACAGTCTTTAAAAAAGCGTTGCTGTTAGTCTATATAGTGATGGTCCTTTACAGTTTGTCACCAAAGCCATTTTCAATGACACTTTTGGCAAGGGTTGTTAAAGGCTAGTTACTAATTCTCTCTTTGGTGACACTTTTGGTGAGGGTCTTTAAAGGCCCATCACTAATTCTCTCTTTGGTGACACTTCTAGTGATGATATTTTATTGACCCTCACCAATAATCTTTTTGGTTACTTTTGGTGATGGTCAATAAATGTTCGTCATCATTTATCATTCCAATGAGTTTTTGATGATGCTTCACCTTTAAGGTCCATCACCAATGTCACATATGGTGACGGGCTTTAAAAAATCGTTGTTGTAAGTGTATATAGTGATGGTCCTTTAAGGTTTATCACCAAAGCCATTTTCAATGACACTTTTGGTGAGTTTCGTTAATTTCGCATCACTAATACTCTCTTTGGTGACACTTTTGGTGTGGGTTGTCAAAGGACCATCACTAATTCTCTCTTTGGTGACACTTCGAGTGACGATATTTTATTGACCCTCACCAATGCTCTTTTTGGTTACTTTTGGTGATGGTCAAAAATTGTTTGTCATCATTGATCATTCCAATGAATTTTTGATGATGCTATGTACCTGTTACTATATTTTTTTTCAAAATATAACAATTTAAGACCATTGTTGTGGACTCTTTTTCATTATGTGTCCAAGATCATAGTGGTTATAATAGCCAGTCAATTTGTTAAGAAGTAAGTGGTGTGTATCTTTTCCCTCAAGTCATAAGAATTTATTCTTCCTATGAGTCAACAAATGACTCGTCTCTATTAGGTTTATTATCTAGGAAATTTCCTTTAAAAGAAAGTTCCACTAGTGTGTGTAGGAACTATATTATTTAATACATAATCAAACTCTATCAATTCTATTAATGAGAGAGACCTAGAACTCCTCAACACTCATGGCACACCTTAACATGCTTTAGAACAATACACTAACATTCCTTAGCACCTCGCATGTCTTGGAACATCTTTGTACCTGGAACACCTTTGTACCTAGAAAATATTGCCATGAGTAGGATGCCAAAGCACATGTCGGCATGCCATAGCATAGCACAACACTCCCCTATCATGTGTTGGCATTCCCTGTAGTCCCTAGCATGCCCTAGAACTCCTTGGCATAATATTTCATTGACAAAAATTAGCACTTGGCACACATTGACACTTGGCATGTATTAGAACATATTATTAGTGTGCTTAGCATGCCCCTATTGAAAAAGATAAATTCTATACTTATTAACCCTCTTATATGTTCATTTCCTTTCATTTTTCTTGGTTATTCCTTTTGTTTCCTTGAAACTCCTTGATGCATATTGGCATACTCTGGCACCCTGCACATCCTAGCATGTCTTAGCACTTGGAATGCCTTGACACTATTTGGCACATGTTAGCAAACCCTGGAACTACCTAGCACACTCTAGCACTTCTTGACATTCCCTGATATTCCCTAGCATGCTGTACCCATTCTTAGCATACCTTGTCACTCCCTCCTTGGCATGAAAAATAACACTGATTAACACTCCCCAACGCACCCTCATATTTATTCACTTCCATGCATTTTGACCTAGTGCTCCCTTGTGTTGTCCTAGTACTCCCTAACATTCCTCAACATGCATTGGCACTCTCTAGCACGCCTTAGCACTCATAAGTGAAGAATGAAACTTGTAAACAATGTTACCAGAATCATAATAGACAATAAATCGGTGAGGAAAAAGAGCTAAGAGTTTTAATTAGTTTGGGGAAAAATCGGGAAAAAATCAGTGAATTCAATAAATAAAAATATACACATATATTGAATTAAAAAAAAAAAAAAAAACATTTTTCATTGATATTCAGTAAAGCCATGTCCAATCAATTCATAATATCAATAGATGTCCAAAATATCATGAATGAATAAGCATCCCATATATGTTATGAGTCCAAACATGATCCAAAGTACTAAGTCATGACTCATAACTAGTCACTACATAGAACTAGAAGCAATTGCTTCTAAAAGTTTACAAACAACTGCATACTAATTAGAAAAAATCAGTAACTAAGAGTCTGAGACTCTTAAGAGTGAGAAATAGAGGTGATTCCTCTCAGTCCTCCACTTTCTTGACTCTCAAAGTTCTTCAAGTCATGTAGGCTTAAAAGAGGAGCCTCCTCTAATTGGACCCAATTTGCTGCATTTGTAGTTTGCAAATCTATCTCTTCAAGGTCTATTGGTGAATGATCTAAACCTATCATTATCATGAGACATTGAAATCTGAATTTAAGTTGAATTTGAACTTTAAAATTTAAACTTTAAATTCCAAATCAAATTATGAAACTTCAAATTCAAACTCTCACCTAGTATTTTATTGTTGCGAAGTTGTAGATTGTAATGGAAAAATACAAGGTCATTTAAGCACTTTTGTGTCCATCGGTTGTGCTTCTTAGAATGTATTTTCTCAAACATGCTCCAATTGCACTCACAACCTGAAGCATTACATGCTTGATTTAAGATTCAAATGGAAAATCTCTTCAAATCTGGCATATCACTACAAAATTTTTGCCACCAAAGACCTATAAAGTGGCAAGGGTTCATGAGTAGACATACTAAATACTAAAAAGTAAAAACTTAAAAAGACAACCAAATTTAATAAAACATTTAACATACAAAATAAATTTAAAACAAATTTAATGAACTAATAAAGCCTTCAAGCCTCAAAGGGTACCTGGCAACACCTTAGAACTTTCTCGTATAACATTGGTATAGGAAAATAATTTATTTGGTGATCTATAATCCTATAGTTGGGAAAAGACACGACTTTGAAATTCTGGATTAGGGAAGCACCTTTCCATGCATGTCATAAGTCCTCTATGAACCTTCCCATCCTCATTAAATTTTCTCTTATATTAAAAATAATATGGGTTTAAGAAGTACCTAGCAATATGTAAAGGGGAATGCAATTTCCTATCCCAATGTGCATCAATAATGTTCCAAAGAGGCATATACTTTTCTTCCTCATCCCCATATCTTCTTTTGATGGCCTCCTTTGTGAGATCCTTCGCGTCATAAATGGAACCCATAGCGAGTTCGTCACCATCAACCAACCTGAAAGTTCAAGCTTTCAAATTTAAATTAATATGAAACATTGAAAATAAAAAGAAGCTTGAAATGAAATTTAAAACATGAAAAAGTTAAAAGACTTGAAGTAGTTGTTGAATTGAGGCTTCTGTGATCCATATCAAATTTTTGAGAGATTCTTCAGTGTAAATCACATGAAATTTCATTTGTCGACGCATTTGGAACCAACCAGTGTGGTTCATCATCAAGACAAGTTGAAGAATAAGATCTAGCTTTGCATATCATATAGCCAGAGCAGAACATCCAACAACTATATTTCTAGATCAAGCAATGGCTAAATTTGACCAGGAGACGATTGGTTGGATAGGATTAAAGGCAGGACCTATATTTTAATAATTAAGACTTGAAGTACCTAAGAACTCTAACAAGTGACTCCATCACAACAATAATCTCTTCGACATCTTTCCAGAAATCATCATTAAACACAAGTGAAACAACTTCAATTCCTTCAGGGGTCTTGGAATGTTTAGATGCCATCCACTCAAGTCCCAAGGACATCCTCTTCATATTTATCTTTTACTCAACCACAAATTGCAAAGATATGAAATTTGTTGCAAATCTAGTCACTGCATGTCGAAAAATTTCTTTACCTTCAGTGTATTTTCTCATGGTGTTTAGGACAATAATGTGTTTGTATAGGTATTTGGTTATGGATTTTTCCTTCTCCACAACCTTATGTATCCAATGAAGCTTACCAATGTCCTCAAGCATTAAATCTATACAATGGGCATTACAATAGGTCCAAAAAATAGTGGGGTGCCTAATCTCAAAAAGTCTACTAGCAACCATATTATTAGCTGCATTATCAGTGAAAATTTGTGCAACATGTTCTTCTCCCACTTGTTGAATGACTTCCTCCATTATTTCACAAATAAGTTGTGCAGTCTTAACCTTGTCTAAGGCATCCAATGATTTGAGAAACATTGTACCTACTGGAAAAGATACAATGAGATTTATTAAAGTTCTATTACTCTGATCTATCCATCCATCACTCATGATCGTGCACCTTGTTTCTACCCATGATGAATGAAACTCAGATAGCAAAAGCATGGCATCTTCAACACTTTATAATAACAAATTTGTCCTAATTCTCTCTAATGAAGGAGCTTTGAATCCTGGACTTGCAACAACAACTACATCAATCATAGCTTGCCAATAAGGACTTATGGCATAGTGGAAAGATATGTCAGAATAGTACCAAAAGTTTGCAATGGCCTTCCTTGCTTGACTATGGATATTTTTTTCTAGCCAGTGGTATCCAAGGTTGTTTGGGAATCGGGTTTTGTGCGGGGAGAAAAAAAGGTGTTTATGTTTCCACCTCCAATGTTGAATGCAGGAGGATTCATTTGGCCCTGAGTTTGACTTGGACTTGGAGGCATGTGTGAGAAACTTGGGAACTGCATTAAGGATTCAACAGAGGGACATGATAATGGGGTAGTGGAAGAAAAATTGTCAACTCCAATAGTTCATATTTCTATTTTTTTCTTTTCTTTCTTTGCATTATGTTGACTGAACGTATCAATGGCCAAGGTTGCTTGGTGTTTAACATTTTTGTCAACATTTTTGCATAAACCTATATCATGGTCGGGTATTTGTGCAAGGTGGTTCTTGAATCTATAAATTCCTCCACTACATTTCACTTTGCAAAATTTACAAAGGAGCCTAGGGTCTCCAAGAATCTTGTCACAATAAGCCCAAGCAAAGTCCTTCTCCCTCGGCATTGTTGTTGTTTTGGACTTGTGTTTAAATTGTGGCTTCCGTTTAGATTTGGAGTTGTGCCTTATATTTAATTTGGCTCCTATAAAATACAATAAAAAAATTAAAATTAAAAATGGCATATATATAACTTCACAAAAAAGAGGGTTGGTTTTAAAGGATATGAGGTTTTGTTAAGGACCAAAGAGGAGTCTATCCAGCAATACAAGCATATTTCGACCTAATATATTATTATGACCTTGAAACACAATTATTTATATATGAGGAAATTCTATCTAAATGAAATATTATCAACATATATTGCATTGTAATCTTGAATTTGCATGTTGGTTTAGAATAAGACAAATGAACCAATACATCAATAACAAATTCTGGAAGAACAAAAATACCCAAAGTTGTGAATGCATGGTTAAAGCCTTTGAATTCGGCAAGACAATGATCAAGGAAGGAATTCTTGATGACTTGGTCGATGGTTGGTATGAAACCATTTCATAGTACATTTTTAAAATCTATTTAAGCCCCATTTATAGGGTTGAAAAGTCATAACCAAAGGAATACACCAAACATTTGATTGCTGAACAGTGAAACTTGAAACTTGCCATTGAAAACAACATTGAAACTTCAATATAGTAATATACCTATTATTTAAGCCAAGTGCCAATGTACCTCAATTGTTGAATAGTGAAGGGACTAAGCCTAAAGGTAATACATGCTGAAGGTGATGCACGACTTCCCGAGGGTCAATATGGAGTATTTATAGAGCACACATTGGTGACTGCCCGATATTGAGTCTAGACTTAGGCTCACCTTAGTGGTTCCCCGATATTGAGTCTGGACTGTGTAATAGTGAGTAGTGATTTATTAATAAAGGTCTCTACGTATGCGTTTTGGGCCTCAGAAATGAGAAATAAATTTTGGAACGACTGACATTTAGTTTTTAGCAATGCGGCATACCTAAACTTGAAAAACTTGTGCTCGTTGAGTCAAGGCTAAAAATTGAATAAATTGGAATCAATTGCAGGAATCTGCTTTAATGGGAAAGTCTCAAGTCAAAATTTCATTGACCATGAGTTAAACTTGGTCAAAATGAGTTAGACTCGCAAATATTTAGATCGGATTGTTTGGAGAGTGAGCAGAATCCAACTCGTGATTGATCGCCGAGTCCTGTTTCACTGCTTGTAACTGAAATCTGAACTGAAAATAGGAGATATTACAATTGAAACTAATTGTGAATTTTCTAAACTGAAATTGGCCCATCAGCATTGTTTCTATTTACGGTTGGGTGCGTCAATGGAAGAGATTCATTTTAAATCAGGTTCATGGAGAAAATATTTTATGGAAGATGTTTCTTTTATGTCGAGGAATACATAGTAATATTTTTTATTAAATTTGAATGACAATAGTATCTACTCTGTATCTCTTGTATCTCATTATTTTTATCTCTTGTAACTCATACAAAAAGTGGGGTAATAGTGGACATGTAGCATCAAGCTCCACTCCTTTTAATCCAAAGTTGTGCATGCAAACCTTTGTGTCACTTATGCCACAAAGCCTTCATTGTAGAGTGTGGAGTTAACACCTACCTCTGCATGACAAAAGCTACACATACCTTTTGACTTCGTTTTTTAACCTTTTGTCCATTCTTTGTTTGGAGTCTGGGACAACGAGCTCCACATACTTTTTTTCCATACCTCTATCTGAGTGTAACTTTGCACATTTTCTTTGCTTCAACCAATATCAAAAGCGTTTGTGAGCTTCTTTCAAGGCATGAATACATGCTTCAATCATGGAAATTAGCAAAGTTTCTAAAGCAAAAAATAACGATGGAGTTATCCTTTTCCATTTCAAATATGTTAGGAATCTATTGAGAGTTTTTTAGAGATAATTATTAACTGGCCCTCTACTTTTCCCTTTTCCTTAATATAAACTGCATATCTTATTACATTTCTAATCAAGAGATTTACATCAAATACTAGATCAAAGGGCCAAGGACTTTTCATAAGTGCTTCCTTGTCCAGTAGAAGAATAAATGGTCAACATGTTGGCTTGGCTCCAATTTCCTGGGAATTAATAATTGTTTTGAAAAATGACTACTCTTGTTTGAATTTAGAACTATGTTTAAGCTTTGAAAATGGATTTTCCTCCAAATTGATCTTTGAAAGGTCCTTATTAAAGGCTTCTCTATATCTCCTCCACTAGAATGAATGGCTTGTATGTTGAAAAGTATAACAAAGCTCCCTTATGAAAAGCCTGATCATCCCATTGTCACCAAGAGCTCCTCCTTTCCCCAAATTGGACCCAAAACAACATTGAGTACTTAATTATGATCCAACATGAGAATTTTTTATTGACACTGCAACTCAAGAGCTATTAAATTTAAAGTGCACTAATAGGATTCATCATTCTTTCATTGAATAAGTATATTTTTTTTGAATTTGTCATTTGTGCTTTTGTAGTATGTGGTACTGACCTTGTTTCACGTGAAAGGGTTTTTATTCTTGGACTATGACAATGCTAGTAAGATTTAGGCCTTTTGTAGTATTTGTACCCCATGATCATTTTTGCAAGATGTATGTCCTGTGTGGAAAGAAATAAGAATTTAGTTATTACCTCCTAAACTAAAGCATTGTTTCTTTTATTAGGTGCCATGTAACATCCTCTACAAATTGAGGACGAATGGGACGTAATATCCTATCCATCCCCGTAGGCTATAGTCCTCCATAAAGGGGAAAAAACCCCAAAATACTCATTATTGGGAAATTTTTGGGGAAAATAGGCTTAAAAACCCTAGATTTGGGGTTTTGAGTAAGGTTTACTCAATCACTTAAGAATATGAAACCCCTTTAGAAAATCTATAAACAAAGAAGGACTAAATTCATTTTGGATCACCAAGTGTGAATTAATTCATTTTTTCTTGAGCATTAGGTCTGATAGCTTTTGACCCCTTCTATCTCTTGTCAATTTCGGTGGTGAAAGATTCCACCCTAGTTGACATTCGCTTGTTATCTCTCTATTTAGGCACAATGGTCTCTAGCTGGTCAGCAAATTATGTTGGATATTGGTCTCTTGTCTTTTTTGGGGCACAAGATTTCTGTTAAAGGTGAATGAATTTGGAGGATAGTGTGAGATAGCTTAGTTCTATTTGGAATACACCTCTCTTGAAGGAAGCAAAAAAGTTTATGAGTCCTTAATATCTTGTTTTGGGCAAAGCACTTACCTTAGGCAGTAGATTAATTTCTGGCACTTGGAGTAGTGAAACTCTTTGCTTTATTTAGTTTTTGCATGCATAGTTAAAAGGAGCACTTCCATAGTTATTAATTCTCAGCCTTAGCTAAGGAAGCATGTTTGCATATCTCATAATATTTAGTAGAGACAAACTTTAATTCTCTTGTCTATCCATGCAAGGAAGGTGCATTAGGATTAGGAGTTATGAAATTTGAGACATTTTTGTACATGTTTCTAGATTCATTGTACCTTCTATACTAAACAAAAAGTGAATAGTAGTGTTTGAAGTTTTTAGTTATTTCCTGTTTCAAAAAGTAATAAATAGTGATGTGATTTGAGTTTCAAAACTGTGTACTTGCTGTTAGTTTCTTTAGTGGCATGTGCTTCCTTGTTCAAAACGAAGGGTTTTTCTGCAATATCTACCCTCCAAAGCTTCTTTAATGCAAACTACATATCAAATCATGCCCTCATACTCCAAAGAATCTAAGGCATCACCCTAGAGAAGCTCCAAAGTAGACCAATGAGCTTTGACATGCCAACTCCAACCCCATGTCACCATACATGTGTTGACATCACTACTACAAAAATTATTCTGAAGTGTTGCATCCTACACCAATTTCTAAGATGGATGCCCAAAGGGGTTCTAGAACAAGGCTCACCCTTCATTACCACATTTCAGACTTTTTAAAGGGACCGGTCCCTTTAAACCATACTAATTTTACACTTTCACAATTTGGTCCTAGTCCTATCAATTTTATATTTTGTATTGAAAAGTCAGTCCTATTCAACCTATTTATTAACTTTAGGAACAATTATAGTTCAGCTCCAACAAAATGTCAACAAATTTGTGGGTTAGGTTAGCATTTCTCCAAATACTATCACACATGTATATATAATCACACATTTTCTTTTTTATATCTTGATTGGTTGAACAAAAAGGTTCGCTTCCTATGTAATTTTGTCCCATACCTCAACATCAACACTCATAGATAACAATCTTCTTAATTCTTCATCTGTGTGCACAGTAAGGTCCCTTTTGGCTGTTATTTTTGTTGGAGCAACCTTTGATGGTACACCTTTTACCACAACGATCTTGTTGTTGGATAGAAATCTCCAGAGGAGTCTTACACCAGGCATATAAATGGCTATTTTATATCACAATAATAAGAATTAACATATGAATATGCGAAAAAACCTAAACTCTTTGCATTCAATCTATTACTTTTTATTTCATGGCAGATCATTCTACATACTAGATGTGTTGTGGCACTTGAGTGTGTTTGCATAAAAAATTCTAAGGCCGAACCTGGATTCTCATGTGTCATGGAAATTCAACATATTCCTTGTTCACCTAAGAACTACTTGTAACTTATATTGGGGTACTCATGTATAATCTCAACTCATCCCACTTAACAAGTTACTAAGACCAGGATCATCACATCCAACCTTGGTCTAAAACAATTAAGCAACACAATTTAAATCTTGACATGCTATAGCACCTAACATGTCTTAGAATGCCTTGGCACTATGTGGCATGCTTTGACACTCCCTAGCACACAGTGGCACTTCCTGACATGCCTTGGTAGTTTTGCATACCTTGGCATTTCCTAGCATATAACCTTGTCACTCCCTCCTTAACACACCTAGAACTCATTGAAACTACCTCTCACAGACTCTTATTCATTCATTTCCATGCATTTTGACCTAGTTCTTCCTTATGTTTCCCTGACACCCCTTAACACTCCCTAGCTCACCCTAGCACCTGAGACATCTTGGTCTACTACCTTAACACTCTAGCATTTCATGGCACTACATAGTATAACTTGTCACTCTCTCCTTAGCACACCTAGAGATCACTGACACTCTTGGTCACAAACTCTTATTCATTCATTTCCATGCATTTTTACCTAGTGTTCCCTTGTGTTTCCCTAGCACTCCTTATCACTCCTTGACGTGTGTTGTTACACCCTAGTACCTATGACATCTTGGCATGTTTCCCTAGCCTCTAGCATGCCTTAACACTACCTAGCATACCTTGACAATTTGTCCTTAGCACACCTGGAACTCACTGAAACTTCTAATCACAAACTCTTATTTGTTCATTTCCATTAATTTTGACATATTTCTCCCTTGTGTTTCCTTAGGACTCCAAGCTAACACTTCCTTGCACACGTTGGCACTTCTTGGCTGCATGTTGACCTATAAATCTGGCATTCCTTAGCATTGCCAAGCATGCGTTGTAACTCCTTAACACACTTGAAACTCATTGACATTCCATGCCACACTCTTACTCCTTCATTTCCATGCATTATGACCTAGTGCTCCCTTGTGTTTCCCTAGCACTTCCTAACACTCCTTGGCACACATTGGCACACCATGGCACTTGTCACATATTAGTAGGCTTCACATGTCCAATATTAACTCATCGCACTTAACAATTTAGAAAGTCAAGACTGACATCCAGTCGTGCCCATAAAACAACTAAGAAACATAGTTTACATCTTCACATGCCATAAAATTTGGCATGTATAACAATCCATTGGCACTACATGGCACACATTATCATCCCTACATTCCTTGGCATGATTTTCCACTCCCTAACAGACCCTACCACTCCCTAACACGCCTTGACAATCTAGTATGCTTTGGCACTCCCTAGCATATACCCTTGTCACTCCCTCCTTAACACAATTAGAACTTTATGACACTCCCTATTCCACACTCTTATCCATTCAATTCCATACAATTTGAACTAGTTCTCCCTTGTGTCCTTGTGGCACTCCCTGACACACATTGGCACACCCTAGGACTTGGCACATCTTGTCATGTCGCCCTATCACTCCAACATTCCTTGGAAGTACCTAGCATACCTTGTCACTCCCTCCTTAGCACACCTAGAATTCAATGACAATCCCTATCACGCACTCTTATTCATTCATTTCCATGCTTTTGAAACTAGTGCTCCCTTGTTTCTCCTTGACCCTCCATAACTCTCCCAGGCATGCATTGGCACACCTTAGAACCTAGCACATATTGTCATGTTTCCCTGGCCTCTAGAATTCCTTAGCACTACCTAGCATACCTTGTCACTCCCTCCTTAGCACACCCTGAAATCATTGACACTTCCTGTCACAAACTCTTAATCATTCATTTGCATGCATTATTTTCACCTAGTGCTCCCTTGTGTTTCCCTAACACTCCCTAACACTTCCTAGCACTATTTGGCACACCTTAGAACCTATCACATATTGGTTGGATGTCACTCTGGCACGCTAGAATGACTTAGCACTCTTAGCATACCATGTCACTCCCCTCTTAACACATTTGGAACTCATTGACACTCCCTGTCACTCTTATACATTTATTTCCATGCATTTTGACCTAGTGGTTTCTTGTGTTTCCCTAGTACTTGCTAACACTCAACACACATTGGCACACCTAACTACAATGAGTTTCACTAATATTCAATCCAAAATCTCTTCTTGAGTCTAGCTAGTTACTTGTTCTTCACTAAGATATTAGGGTTAAGTTTATTGTATAGTGTTCAGTGTGAAAATATTACTAGGTGTTTTTATCACATTACTTGGAAGGTGGCTAAGCCACAAGCATGACAGTACGGCTCTAGAATCTTGGATTGTAAAACTAACCAACAAATATATGACTATAAGATCTTTGGGAAATTGTAGTTCTCTAAAGAGATTCTAATGATTTTCCCATTGGGCTAGACCCAAGAACTCAATTGTTAATTAGATGCAGAGAAGTGGTAGTTTGATGCCGTAAATGTCAACTGTATAGTTCAACAACATGATGGAGGCTTACCTCTGACATCAGAATTCAGTTTTTTATCTTCGTGGTGCTAACCCCACGATGTCCAAGTGTGACACTCTCCTTGCAACAACACCCTTCGAGTAGTTACTCGGTGACTTCCTTGCCTTTGATTGCCCTCTCCTCATCTTGTTCACTCTTAGTTCCTTCTCCCTTAATCTCCTCTCACTGTGCTCTTTTTCTTCCTATTATCTTTATCCCAATTTCTCTTCTATTTCTACTTCTCACTCCATCCTTCTAGTTAGTTAGGGCTTGGCTAATTGGATTTTCCCTTCCCTACCATTTGGCCTCCCATTTTCTCCCCATCTGTCATTTTCCCTCTTCCCAGGTCTGTTCTAGAATCGATAAGGTGTGAGGGAGGAGAAAAATCCATTCAAGTGTGCTAATAGGTTGCAAAATATCTCCCTACCCACATTGACTACATTAAGGCCTATAAATATTATGCCTGTGAGTGTCTGTGAGTCTCTTATTAGGTCTTGGATCGAATTATTTTTACTCTTTCAACTATATGAGTCAAGCTATATTCTCTATAACCCCCCCATTAATAGAGTTCCTTATACTTGTATCATGCCCCTGGTATAAAGACATATGTGTAGGTTATTATGGTATATGTTGAATTTCATTATTACCCTCACCTTGAAGTCATTGAGGTTCCATCTAAGTCCCCCTAGTTAATACAAGGTTCACTAAGTTAGAAAAATGTGCCATCAATAATTATAAGTGGTTACCTTAAGGAAGGACCATTGGTTAAAGCCTCATTAATGGAGATTGGGTCGATGGTTATGGTTTTGATTTAGTTAGACACTATTCACTATTATATTTGTGGGCATAGAGTAATTATGATCTTCCCCATGTACACAAGGATAACTGAGAAGTGTTTCCCATAATCATGCAAGTGCAACTTCAACATGTACATCAGGGTAACCATAAAATATTTATCATATTTATACAATGCAAGGTGATAGGAAAATATTTACATTATATACGTGAATGTACTAATATCAAGACCATTAGCATCATATATACATATTTACACACAAGACAAGGGTCATTAAAACCCCTTAAAAATAGCCATAAGTCCTTCCTCTTTTGCAGCTCCTTGACCACAAGGTTTGAAAAACACATAGTTCCTTTATAGATTTGTAGGTTGAGGTCACCACTTCAAGCCCTTGAACTTAAAGATAATCAAATATTTGAATTTTTTTACAATAATAAGTCCATTATGCACACTCCTCATCTTAGATTTGGGTAAAGAGCGAGAATACTTGATTCATGCCAACCTTGTAAATGAAAATTTTTTCCTACTCATTAGTTGGACTCTCCACCACTAGTTGACACCACTAACACACACCAAAAGTCCAAGATACTCATAATATGTGCCCTACACCCAAGGGCTTAGACTACACCTCTATAAAATGTACCTTCAACTTTAGATGTCCCAAAACAGTGATATCCTAAACCTAGCCTATTTGTTAGATTTTTGTAATTTTCTCCTTAACTAATTTTTTTTTTTAACTATTTAATCCACTTACCGTATACTCTCTCTTATTTGCACCCACCTAGTATACTATAACACTTATGTTTTTAATAAAACCAAGTTAAGAGGGCATGTTTCTTTCTTACACTTAAATGTTTTCAATACAACCAAGTTAAAAGCACGTGTTTCCTTTTCAAATTCCAAAAGTATAACATGTCTATCTCTATAAACTAATAACAAAATCATTACATAAAAAAGGTAAGATTAAAATTAAATTAAAATTAGATTATATTATTATGCTAAATACACCAAATATGGAAAAAATGTTTTCAAATATAACCATAAAATAAGTGTTAGTTTATCAAATACAACTACAAACTTATTAAGCTAGCCTATATCCCTCTTAACCTAGATCTATCAAGCACCGAGAGGGATCCAATCTCTCGATGTGAAAACCTCTCTTTTGGTGCTTGATAAATCCAGGTTAATATGGATCTAGGTTGGTTATATAATATTATATAATATTTATATCTATATCTTTGTGTCTCTTTCTTATTCCCTCTCTCTATCTCACTCCCAAAACATACACACACTCTCTCCATATCTATCTCTCTCTCCCTCCCTCTTCCTCTTTGCCTCTCTTTCTTCCCTCTATCTCTCCTCTCTCCATCGCTCACTTGTCACTCCCTCTCTCTCTACCTTTGTCCCTCTATGACTTTCTTATTCCTTCCCTCTCTCTCCCCCTCCAACTTCATCTCTCTCTCTCCTCTCTCTTAGTCCTCTCTCTCCCTTTCTCTCTCACCTCCCTCTGTCAGCCCCCCATATCTCTCTCTCTCTCTCTCTCTCTCTCTCTCTCTCTCTCTCTCTCTCTCTCTCTCTCTTACCCTTCTTTCGCTATCTTTATCCCCACCTATTTTCTCTCTTCCCTCCTCTCTTCTCTCCCTCTCTCTCTATCCTCTATCCCTTGTCACTCCCTCTCTCTCTCCACCTTTATCTCCATATGCCTTAGTTCTTTCCTCCCTCTCTCCCCCTCAAACTCCATATCTCTCTCTCCCCCCCTTTCTTCTTCTCTCTATCCCCCACCAACTCCATATCTCTCTCCCCCCCTCTCTTCTTCTCTCTCTACCCTCTCTATTCCTACCTCCTTCTCTCTGTCTCCCCCCATCACTCTCTCACTCTCTCTGTCTCTCTCTCTCACAACCCTCCATCTCTGTCACTATCTCCCTCCCCTCTCTTCCCTTCACTTTGATTGTTATCATCAGTTCGATCCTTAGTTAATATAGATCTATGTTGGTTCTTACTAATATTTGTATTGTATAAATTTCACATTGTTTGTGAGAATAATTTCGGCAAAATCACATGAAAAATTATTTGTCGACGCGTTTCGAACCAACCAGTGTGGTTCATCGTTAGGACAAGTTGACAATGAACCACATTGGTTGGTTCGAAACACGTTGACAAATGATTTTTTATGTGATTTTGCCGAAATTATTCTCACAAACAAGGTTATGGATCACAGAAGTATGAATTCTTTAATAAATTTCACATCTTTAAATGCAAAAGTATTCTCATTTTTAATTTTATTAAAACCTTAATTTAATTTATATGGGAATAATTTTAGTAGTCTTGAGGATAGAGGGTTTATATATTTCTCAAAACTAATTACAACCCTTTTCCCTTTTCCTATTAGCTTTAAATAAAAAAATGTTATAAAATTAAATTAAATTAAAATATTTTATTGTGAAATAAGTTATGGTTTTTGGGCATGTGGTATTGATAAGCCATGGTATTGGCCCATGGTATTGTAACAAAGCCTATTTACAAGTTAACAATATCCATGGTAAAGTGGGGGTGAATATGGATGGTTAAGAATCTTGTCATACTGTTATAAAATATTTAGATTGTGAAATAAGATATGATTTTTTTGCATGTGGTATTGATAAGCCATGGCATTAGCCAATGCTATTGTAACATAGCCTATTCACAAGTTCATGATATCAATGACAAAGCGTGGGTGAATATCCATGATTAAGAATCCTGTCATATTCTTATAAAATATTTTGATTTTGAAATAAGTTATGTTTTTTGGGCATGCGATGTTGATAAGCCACGGTATTGGCCCATGGTATTATAACAAAACCAATTTTTTACCAGTTAATGATAACCACTATAAAGTTGGGGGTGAATATCCATGGTTAAGAATCTTGTCATATTGTTATAAAATATTTTGGTTGTGAAATAAGTTATGGTTTCTGGGCTTGAGATATTGATAAACCATGGTATTGGCTCATTGTATTGTAACAAAACCTATTCACAAGTTAATAACAAAATCAAAATATAACAAATTGAATTTTATTATTTTATTATTAATTGAGCCAACATTTAGATTTTTGCACTCATCCCCATACTTTTGACTTCTATTATTATTACTATTATTATTTAACTAAGCCCATATTTAGAATTGTTTACATACTTACATTACACCTACACATCTACTCTATACTCTATAGCTATTGTATTTATTGTTTTTTAGGGAGGGAAATTTTAACATTTTTGAAAAAATTAAGCCTTAATTTTGATGTAACAAAGCCCTCCCAATTCCAATCTTCATTTACGTTCTAAAACAAGTAGTATATTTTCACTTTTCACTTTTCATAGGGCGGAGGGAAAACGAGTAGATATTTTCACTTTTCATAGGGCGGGAGGGAGAACGATATTGAAGAGAGATGTGAATTAAACTTTCACTTAATTTTGATGTAACAAAGCCCTCCCAATTCCAATCTTCATTTACGTTCTAAAACTAGTATATTTTCACTTTTCACTTTTCATAGGGCGGAGGGAAAACGAGTAGATATTTTCACTTTTCATAGGGCAGGAGGGAGAACGATATTGAAGAGAGTTGTGAATTAAATTTTCACTTTTCATAAGGCGAAGGGAAAATGAGTAGCATATTTTCACTTTTCACAAGTGGGAGAGAAAACGAGATTGAAGAGAGTTGTGAAATAAGATTTTACCAGTAGCAGTTTTACCAGTGACAGACTGATACCGAACCCCGCCATTGGATCTTCAATCCATTAATGGTGCCCAGGTATGTTTCATTTCTAATGCCACTGTACTTCCACCCCACTTTTATTCTTCTTCCACACAGGAAGGAGTACACACACCTCATATCTCTAACCCCACCATTGGATCTTCAATCCATTAATGGCACCCAGGTATGTTTAATTTATAACATCATTGCATTTCCACCCCCACTTTTAGTCTTCTTCCACATAGGGAGGAGTACACACACCTCAGATCTTTGGTTCAAAATTCACTATTTTTTTAGCCTTGATTTTAAGTTTAAGAGTAGCATATTTTCACTTTTCACAGGGTAGGAGGGAAAACGAGATCAAGATTGAAGAGGGTTGTGAATTAAGGTTTTACTAGTAGGAAACTGATATCGAACCCCACCATTAGATCTTCAATCCATTAATGGCACCCAGGTATGTTTCATTTATAACCTCGCCCCATTTCCACCCCATTTTTAGTCTTCTTCCACACAGGGAGGAGTACACACACCTGAGATCTCTGGTTCAAAATTCACTATTTTATTCATCCTTGCTTTTAATTTTATGCTTTAATCTTTGTGCCTTACTTTGTTATTGCTTGTAGGGATGACATTGGTATTTGATGACTTTGGGAAGCCATTTATTATAATAAAGAAACTGAGGCAAAAGACCCAAATGAGAGGCTTAGATGTTCAAAATTTCTAACTTTATGGTCACCAGGGCTGTTACAAGAATATTGCTCACCTCACTAGACTCCAATGGAATAAAAATGAAGCTCTAAAACCCCTACAATGATGTCATCATCAATAAGCTCCTATTCCTTTTATTCATTCTCTATTTATGGATCAGTGAAACTCCCTTTAAATTATGAAAATTAGCAGAATTTATTTTAAAACTTGTATGATTCATAACTAAAAGGTTACTTAAATTTTCTGTAAAGACTAAAATAAACCATTAAATTATGAAAATTAGTAGAATTTACTTTAAAAATTATATGATTCATAACTAAAGATTACTTAAATTTTCTGTAAATACTGAAATAAGCCAATACTCTGCCATCTACTCACTTTTTCTCACAAACTCTGAGGCCCATCAACCTAGATGCTCTAATTTGCATTAAGGGAATTTCAGCCCCTAGATTTGTATGTGACATATTCCATATGTTGGTTCCATTTATAGGTGCATGTTAGTTTTCATTGTGGGTAGTTCTCCTATTTTATAGGAGTTAGATTTTTAGGGCCTGCATGTCAAACATAGCTACATGGTATTGGTCCATGCATGTAATATACCCAATAACTTCTGTGAACTTTGAGGATGTGGTAATTTAGTTTACCACCCAAATTTACACAAAAAATGAACCCAAATTCACACAAATTTAAAAAGTAACTCAACTAAATAATTCACACAAAAAGTGAACCAAAATTCACACAAATTTATGAAGTAACTGAACTGAATTGTTTATGTTATTAACTATTTACTATTGACATGCATGAAACTATAGATTTATGCAACCTAAATACACACAACCATTCCATTAATAACGAATCCATAAATCACAAATGCAGCTAACACAAGCAGGGCAACCTAAAAATTAATTCAACAACGAAATAAACCATAAAA
>APFE031087906.1:21107-44312 GCA_000404065.3 Pinus taeda | reverse complement strand
AAATACTTTTTCTAGATTAGAGTTTTATAACACTAGGTACTAATACAATCTTCTATTTTCTGTTGCAAATGCCTGTGAGTATGCCCAGAAACAAACTGATCAGAAAATTAGGTAGATGGGGTGGACGGACTAAATAATTTTGAATGAATAATCACTTAACATAAATGATATATTAGGTTCCATAAATATATAACTTAGAAGCATGAACTAAAGAATAAATCTCAACGAGATTGACATATTCTTAATTGAGTTGAATGAGGCCAGGAATAACTTTGACTAGAGGGTGTTAAAAATGGCAGAATTTTGTTCTAGTTGGATAGATTTAGAACTAAAGTTCAGCAATTTTCTTTCTTGCATAACTTGGGAAGAATTTCGTATCTCAAGTCTCAACCTTATTGAATAGTATGATTTATGTCTTGCAATGTTGAGATATGATGTGATACCACTTTCTAGTAACATAAACACTTTGGATGAAATTTAGTTGTGAATTTTCCATGCAAAAGATATAAGTGAAAATATAGATTAATTGTCCCTTGTGTAGAATTTCCTTGAAATTCTGCTACTACTTGAATGAATAAATCTGAAACTAATTGTTGCACCAAGACAAAACAAGCTCTACCAATTTGTAGTGA
The DNA here is from genome assembly GCA_000404065.3 of Pinus taeda. NCBI lineage: Eukaryota > Viridiplantae > Streptophyta > Pinopsida > Pinales > Pinaceae > Pinus > Pinus taeda. The sequence continues at coordinate 43,680 of APFE031087906.1, read as the reverse complement.
AATAGAACAGAAATAAAATAGAGTCACACTATAGCAAAAAAACAAATTTTTCTAGGGAACCCAACTGGGAAAATCTCTACTAGCTGTAGAAATTTAAAATACTATCCATATTAGACTTTGAGACACCTTCTTCAAGACCAGGTTCATCGATGCTTATTGATTTCCATATTCATTTTCATAAGAATTAGACTTGTTGTCCATCAAATCAGAGTAGCTAGAAACTATCTCTTTGATTTCAGAAAGCAGATCATGATCAACTTCATCCAAAAATCCCCTAGAAGGCTCATCAGTAGCAAGAAGAAAGGTCTTTTTTTTTTTTTTTTCATCACATGCATCCATCATAATCATTGATTTGCCTTCATTTCTTTCACATTCATTTTCAATGTTAGATGCAAAAGGTAATTTAGTATGATATAATCCTTAGGTAACCAACCTCAGACATATTGTTGGTTAATTTATGTTGTTTGAAGTTTATTGAGTTTGAGTTTTATCATGAAACTACTAGAAGTGTACTAGCATGGGTGAGTTGATTATGTTCATAACAATGTTATGGTTTGATCTAGTCCTTGAAAGGAACTTATAGTTGATGCTCAAAATTTCACATTCCTTTCGTTCTTTTATCTTCACATATAACAAATATCTTTATGTTATAGCCTCTAGCTAGACATATGCAGTAACTGCCACTCAGAAGTTGGATGCCATCATTTTTGACTTTGAGCTTACTCAACTTACCTTTGTTTGAGTTGAAAATGTCAATAGATCTCATTATATCATCTATTGCAGAGCGTGAATCCAATTTACCTTTGTTTTATTTAAAATTTAATTAGATCTTGCTATATCATCTTTTGTAGAGAATGAATCCAATTTCTCGTAGTCCATTTTCTTGAGGTATAACAAAGCTACTTTAATTCATTAAACTTACTTTTCATATTCTATTTGTTGATTATGATTCTGCAGGCCACATCTACATTGGAAAAGGGGCGTATTTAATGAAGTGTGGAAGGAGAAGGAAGCTTCAATTATGTCCTTTCAAACTTTCTAAGGTATGTAATAAAAATTTTAAAAGATTCCCCACAGAATGTTGTCCTTTAATTTTTTCTTTTGATAATGGATTATTTATGTGATCTCCCCTCTCTTACACACAAGCAAAGTCCAAACATACATGGTTTTTTGGGATATGTGGACAATGGACATATTTACTCTAGCCATTTATCTAGAAATTTACACTGTAGAAGATCAAGCATTTATAGTTGAATATTTCCTTGCCACTAAATTAGAGTTGAAGAGTTGGACTCCTATTTTTCAGGAATATACCTCACTTTTAAATCAATTTATTGCTGACTTTGTATAGACCTTCCATGGGAGGGCAAAGAGTGATCACTACCATTGCTTAATCTTTTTGCAGGCCAAGTAAAGATTCCAAATGCATATAAACTAGTGGCTTCTTGGAGAATCCCAAGAGTGGCACTATTGTAGCAACAACAAATTCATTTATTTTGAGTTCTTCATCAGTGCATTGATAGTATATTGTTTATTCCATACAATACCTCAACAATGTATGATCAAATTACAATTGAGCCTGTCATAATATTTTGACTTATCCTCTTTTAGAGGGAAATTAGAGTGTGTGTAAAGCTTGCATGTCACAATTGTATCATGGAAAGTTTCCCTGGGACATGTTTTGTGGATCTAAGCAGCAAGACACCTGTTGGAATTCAAGAGGCAACAATAATACAAAGTGGGAAAGAGGTTTCATAGTTAACCTGGCTTTCACATTATAGTTGGAGTCGGTTTGTTGGCAAGATGTTGGATACCCCAACTTACTTTTTATGATTGAGTGCAATATTGAATCCTTCGACATATTCCTAGCTTAATTGTCATTAAGTGATGTGTTTTCTCAGAAGTGCTTCATAGCTATAAAATTTACTAGAGTTGTTCTTGATTCTTTGGAGGTGGTTAGCTTTTCAAAGCACACACGTACAATAACAGCAGAAATAATATGCCTAGCTAATTTGAAGTTATATACCTATGAATAGGGTGCCCCATTCATAAACCTGACGACTCGCTCTACTTATTTATAGTGAACAACTTTGGGACTTGCGATGAATCATGAGACAATTCCAACCCCATAACTATAAATGTCTTATTTAAATCTATACCCATATATTAGAATCTACACAAGGAGAACTCCATTCTTGTTTCAAAAGAATCTGCAATCAACTTGTACCATGCTATTTAATCTTTTCTGTATTTATTCACATCCTTGGTTTGTGACATGATGATGCAACAGGCTACCTTACATTTTCTATATTAGTGCTCCTAAAAAATAATGAAGTATGCCCAAATCTATCATTTCAAATGATCTATGTAGCTCACCTTTTGGTTTTTCAATTATTGAAGTTGTTACCTATATTGATGAGATCTTATACAACTCATACCACAATGACAATATATCTTATAGTTTTATCTGTGTTTCTCTAAAGGTGTTTCTCCTTCAGTAGAGCAGCAATACACTGCATTTTCCATTTAGGGGAGAAGTGTACCCAGTAGCAACCTTGGCCTATTTGCAGATGGGTTGAACGCACATTAGTCTCTATCTATTGTTTTGAAGGTGTTTCTCCTTCAACAATACTTCATCTTAGTAGATCCTTTTGGTTTGCACCTTTAGTAGATGCATGCAGCCTTGGGATACATGTTGGTGTTTATAGTTTTCCTATGAGGTTGTAGCATCGATGAAAGAAGTGCATCGATTTTAGGCATCTTGTGGTTGTTGTATGAAAGCATGTTTGTTTAGTGTTTCCAAAACTTAGATACAACTATATTTAGTATGATTTTATAGTTTGACTTAGATGCTCACTTTTCTTAATTTAGGTATTTTTCTTAGTTCTGTTTTATGCACAGATTTATCTTTAAGAAAAGTGCACAATATATCTTATAGTAATGGGTTAACCTAGCTTTCACATTATGGTTGGAGTCAGTTTGTTGGCAAGATGTTGGATACCCCAACTTCCTTTTTATGACTGAGTGCAAGATTGAATCCTTCGACATATTCCTCGCTTAATTTTCATTAAGTGATGTGTTTTCTCAGAAGTGCTTCATAGCTATAAAATTTACTAGAGTTGTTCTTGAGTCTTTGGAGGTGGTTAGCTTTTCAAAGCACACACGTACAATAAGAGGAGAAATAATATGCCTAGCTAATTTGAAGATATCTACATGTGAATAGGGTGCCCCCATTCATAAACCTGATGACTCGCTCTACTTAATTATAGTGAACAACTTTGGGACTTGCGATGAATCATGAGACAATTCCAACCCCATAACTATAAATGTCTTATTTAAATCTATACCCATATATTAGAATCTACACAAGGAGAACTCCATTCTTGTTTCGAAAGAATCTGCAATCAACTTGTACCATGCTATTTAATCTTTTTTGTATTTATTCGCATCCTTGGTCTGTGACATGATGATGCAACAGGCTACCTTACATTTTCTATATTAATACTCCTAAAAAATAATGAAGTATGCCCAAATCTATCATTTCAAATGATCTATGTAGCTCACCTTTTGGTTTTTCAATTATTGAAGTTGTTACCTATATTGATGAGATCTTATACAACTCATACCACAATGACAATATATCTTATAGTTTTATCTGTGTTTCTCTAAAGGTGTTTCTCCTTCAGTAGAGCAGTAATACACTTCATTTTCCATTTAGGGGAGAAGTGTATCCAGTAGCAACCTTGGCCTATTTGCAGATGGGTTGAACACACATTAGTCTCTATCTATTGTTTTGAAGGTGTTTCTCCTTCAACAATACTTCATCTTAGTAGATCCTTCTGGTCTGCACCTTTAATAGATGCATGCAGCCTTGGGATACATGTTGGTGTTTATAGTTTTCCTATGAGGTTGTAGCATCGATGAAAGAAGTGCATCGATTTTAGGCATCTTGTGGTTGTTGTATGAAAGCATGTTTGTTTAGTGTTTCCAAACTTAGATACAACCATATTTAGTATGATTTTATAGTTTGACTTAGATGCTCACTTTTCTTAATTTAGGTATTTTTCTTAGTTCTGTTTTATGCACAGATTTATCTTTAAGAAAAGTGTACAATATATCTTATAGTAATGGGCTAACCTGGCTTTCACATTATGGTTGGAGTCGGTTTGTTGGCAAGATGTTGGATACCCCAACTTCCTTTTTATGACTGAGTACAAGATTGAATCCTTCGACATATTCCTCGCTTAATTGTCATTAAGTGATGTGTTTTCTCAGAAGTGCTTCATAGCTATAAAATTTACTAGAGTTGTTCTTGAGTCTTTGGAGGTGGTTAGCTTTTCAAATCACACACGTACGATAAGAGGAGAACTAATATGCCTAGCTAATTTGAAGTTATCTACCTGTGAATAGGGTGCCCCCCTTCATAAACCTGATGACTCGCTCTACTTATTTATAGTGAACAACTTTGGGACTTGCGATGAATCATGAGACAATTCCAACCCCATAACTATAAATGTCTTATTTAAATCTATACTCATATATTAGAATCTACACAAGGAGAACTCCATTCTTGTTTCAAAAGAATTTGCAATCAACTTGTACCATGCTATTTAATCTTTTCTGTATTTATTCGCATCCTTGGTCTGTGACATGATGATGCAACAGGCTACCTTACATTTTCTATATTAATCCTCCTAAAAAATAATGAAGTATGCCCAAATCTATCATTTCAAATGATCTATGTAGCTCACCTTTTGGTTTTTCAATTATTGAAGTTGTTACCTATATTGATGAGATCTTATACAACTCATACCACAATGACAATATATCTTATAGTTTTATCTGTGTTTCTCTAAAGGTGTTTCTCCTTCAGTAGAGCAGCAATACACTGCATTTTCCATTTAGGGGAGAAGTGTACCCAGTAGCAACCTTAGCCTATTTGCAGATGGGTTGAATGCACATTAGTCTCTATCTATTGTTTTGAAGGTGTTTCTCCTTCAACAATACTTCATCTTAGTAGATCCTTTCGGTCTGCACCTTTAGTAGATGCATGCAGCCTTGGGATACATGTTGGTGTTTATAGATTTCCTATGAGGTTGTAGCATCGATGAAAGAAGTGCATCGATTTTAGGCATCTTGTGGTTGTTGTATGAAAGCATGTTTGTTTAGTGTTTCCAAAACTTAGATACAACCATATTTAGTATGATTTTATAGGTTGACTTAGATGCTCACTTTTCTTAATTTAGGTATTTTTCTTAGTTCTGTTTTATGCACGGATTTATCTTTAAGAAAAGTGCACAATATATCTTATAGTAATGGGTTAACCTGGCTTTCACATTATGGTTGTAGTTGGTTTGTTGGCAAGATGTTAGATACCCCAACTTCCTTTTTATGACTGAGTGCAAGATTGAATCCTTCGACATATTCCTCGCTTAATTGTCATTAAGTGATGTGTTTTCTCAGAAGTGCTTCATAGCTATAAAATTTACTAGAGTTGTTCTTGAGTCTTTGGAGGTGGTTAGCTTTTCAAAGCACACACGTACAATAAGAGGAGAAATAATATGCCTAGTTAATTTGAAGTTATCTACCTGTGAATAGGGTGCCCCCATTCATAAACCTGATGACTCGCTCTACTTATTTATAGTGAACAAATTTGGGACTTGCGATGAATCATGAGGAAATTCCAACCCCATAACTATAAATGTCTTATTTAAATCTATACCCATATATTAGAATCTACACAAGGAGAACTCCATTCTTGTTTCGAAAGAATCTGCAATCAACTTGTACCATGCTATTTAATCTTTTCTGTATTTATTCGCATCCTTGGTCTGTGACATGATGATGCAACAAGCTACCTTACATTTTCTATATTAATACTCCTAAAAAATAATGAAGTATGCCCAAATCTATCATTCCAAATGATCTATGTAGCTCACCTTTTAGTTTTTCAATTATTGAAGTTGTTACCTATATTGATGAGATCTTATACAACTCATACCACAATGACAATATATCTTATAGTTTTATCTGTGTTTCTCTAAAGGTGTTTCTCCTTCAGTAGAGCAGCAATACACTGCATTTTCCATTTAGGGGAGAAGTGTACCCAGTAGCAACCTTGGCCTATTTGCAGATGGGTTGAATGCACATTAGTCTCTATCTATTGTTTTGAAGGTGTTTCTCCTTCAACAATACTTCATCTTAGTAGATCCTTTCGGTCTGCACCTTTAGTAGATGCATGTAGCCTTGGGATACATGTTAGTGTTTATAGATTTCCTATGAGGTTGTAGCATCGATGAAAGAAGTGCATCGATTTTAGGCATCTTGTGGTTGTTGTATGAAAGCATGTTTGTTTAGTGTTTCCAAAAATTAGATACAACCGTATTTAGTATGATTTTATAGTATGATGCCCTGAAAATCATTGTATCAACATTGGGGGATAACCACCCGGTCCGGACCTTAATACAGCTCCTTTTCCATTTGGGATGGTGGCTCCGACTGGATATAATGGGACCAGTTCCCAATAATGAATAAAAGGGGTGGAATGAAAATGATTGGTTATCTAATCTGATGATAGGCGAATAACTTAATCTATCAGCAAAAATAAAGAACTAATGCTAATCTCGGGAACTATTATCTTTGGAAATGTAGCGTTTGATGATCTTTGTCTATTGACAGGCATATAGATGACTCTATCAAATAAACATAGATATTTATTCATTCAAAGATTACTTTATTTAAATAGTTAAACAAAGTGATTAACGCAATATTGCTACATTTATCATTTATATCATCAATACATACATGATTAGAAGAAAAGCACACTGTAAACATCCAATAGTGGAAGGAATAAAGAATGCTATTAAAACACATATATATATATGATAATAGCAAGAGTGATCAAATGACAATTCGTATAAAAAGAATGAGTCCAGACATAGATAATAGTACCATATGAGCTGCTTATCACTCCCAATATCAATCGCTATTTGAAATTCTTCTTCCAATGCAGAAATACTTTCAAACAAAGACAGTAGTGCACATTCGCATAAAAGCTTCTTTGTCAAAATCAGAATGATTGGTCCAGTTTGATAAAAGAATATCCCTGAAGTACAATAGTGCAACTTCAGGTTTTAAGTCATATACAAAACTTTACGACCTTTTCTAAATACATGAAAGGGTCTATAAATACTAAATTAAGCTAACTACCTATGAAACTAAAATCCTACTTAATTGGTATCAATTGATTTTGAATATCTCCTTCACAGCAATGTGGCAGTCGGCGGCATGAATCATTATTTAGGTTGTTTTCCTTTAAACCTGAGTTGACATATCGCAAGCATTGGCTCCACGTCGGGTGGTCTGTTGAGGCAAGAATTGAGTTGGGCAGCATTGGTGGCATCCTGAATATCGGGAATGATATACCCGATTGCATCTATAAGGCATTTGAGAGCGGCTCTCTAGCTGTGCGGTTTGACTAAAAAGAACCAATAGGTGTCCCATTTCAAACTGTTAATTCCTGCGATTAATCTTCCATTTTTCTCTAGTTTCGGATAACATGACTGCTCCAATGTTTTAGCTACTGTCAATTTACCTGGAGTACATTGAGAGATCATGTTAGACAAGTAAAGAGTATTATTAACCAATTCAACCAAATTACTAGTGGTTGATTTGCATCTTGAAATTAATCTCTCTGCTTTCATTAACTGGGACTGCCATTCCATAAATAATATCTCTTTATGTGATTCTAAAATCTTTGGTAAATTAGCCGCATGTCCCTGATCGGTATCTTGCCATTCAAGAAAATTGGTTAATGTTTCATCGGCTTGATCCAAGTCTGTTCTAGCTTTTTCCAATTTCTAACTTATTGATGTCGTTAAATCACATAATGGTTCCGCCTGGGTGATTTGTTGACATAAAAGCTTTATCTGAGTTATCAATGCCTTGTTTATCTGTAATGCCTCTACTCTGAATTCATCTATCTGTGGAAGTTTCTTTGTTTTCTCTAGCTAGGCTGATAGTTGAGCAATCTGCTCATCTTTTGACTTCAGCATTTGTTCATTCGCTGCTTTTAGTTGTGCCAATGCCTCAGACAGCTCTTTCTGCTTTTGAACTGCGCTGTCATCAATCCTCTGTTTCTCTACCTGCAATTGTTTAGTCAATTAATTATTTATTTGTTGTTGTGTTACCAATTGCCGTTCTGCCTGCTCCGCCTTTTGTTGTGCTTCTGATAGTTGCGCTTGCAATGAAAATATCTCCTGGTCTTTTGTTTTCAATAAAATGCTTACCTCTGATGCCCTGTCTATTGTTGCTGCAGAATAGGCTCCAGCATATTGTGATAGTTTTGTTAGATCATCAGAGGGGTCAAATTCCTCTTTCCAAAGCACATTTCCCGTCACTGTTTGTTCTGGGAATAGGGAAGGTTGATCAGTCCTTCTCCTCTTCCTTTGTCGTTTTACCACAGCTTTGTGTCTTGGGCTATAGAAGACATCTAAGGGACGAATTTCTTCTATTTTCAAAATAACCTGATCGGAAGGATCCTTTGGGATTATCTCTACTTCTTTCGAACTGGGTAGGTCGTTGGTTTCACCTGGAACCTGTTTTGAAGTTGTCTCCTGTGTATCAGCCTCTTTTGATGTCTCGGCATCTTTAGAGCACTCAAGATTACTGATAATTGAGTTGAATTGCTGCCATTCCTGGAGCAATTTCGGGTCAATTTGAGTATCTACATTCACATTTATGCTGCTCTTTCATTTGGGTTTCCTCTTGTCTTCTCATATGCACTTCTTCCTGTTCCTTTGATGTAACAGGAGGTTCCTTAGTAAGTCGTTGTTCAGGCTCACTTGATTCTGTTGTTGGGATTGTTGCTAACAGATCTAGAGGCAGAGCTTGCAACCTCTATTCTCTAAGTTTGTTGAATTCAACTAATCTGTCATCTTTGTATTCGATTCTAGCTAGCAATTTAACTTGGAACATTGACTCGGTTGATGAGAACAGGTCATCAAACTTATCTTCTTTATGTTCAAACTTGGTCAATTTGGCCTGTTCAAGTGCATTATAGGCAACTTTGCGTGGATCAAATCGCTTAATAGGGAGATTTGCTAGAGTTAATGACTTTATTTTTTTAGATTCTTTCTCTACATGTTTGAAATCATGTAAAGTGTAGACACCACATCTCAGGGGAAAAGAGGGCCAGACTTGCTTCTTATTTTTCTTTAGAGTTTGTGTAACTCCTTCGGAGATAATCTGATAGGCTATCTCCCTAGCCAGCAGTTTATCAGGTATGTACAAAGGAAGAACGTGAGGTTTGGCTTGACTGCCAAAAATTCTTATATAAGTAAATTTTTCCTCTCCGAACCAACTTCCTATTGATGTCAAATCAATCCCTGCTTGGTAGGAAATCTTAGGGGCAGGTTTATTAAAGATAGAATAATGAATGGGTAACATAAAGCCGTTGCAGATTTGGTGTAAATGGTGCTTGTAGTAATTTTTCCACAACTTTTGATGGTATATGTGAATGGGCGTGGGGTCTTACGAAGTCCACCTCCATCCGAGCACAGGAAATTCAGAATTAAAACACAGGATGTCTAGTATATAAGCACTGTAGTAGAATGGGGGAATAATCCTTTTAGTGACGCGGGATTTGCTTCTAAAATCAAGAACTGCGGTTGCTAGCTTATCAGACAGTATAGTTTCCCAATCCATTATTTCACCATTACATGCTGCTTCCAACAAGGGAACCATTTCTATAGTGAAATTAGCGGAATCGTGCAACCCCCACAACCTACACATCATTATCCCATCATAATAATAAGGAGAGCATAGACAATCAACCGAGTACTTACCCGAAGATTCATGCTTGTGTTTTGCTGGATTTTGCCTCTATTCCTGAATGGGTTCGGATTCAGTTTCGTTCTCATCTCGGAATTTCTCCAGAAATACCTTGTTGTACTTCTTCTCTGGCACAGGCAAATGATACATTTGCCTCAAATCATCAGATTGAAATGAACCGAAGATTCTCCCATCTCTGGTGCTGAAGGTTCTGTCTATGATTGGGATTTCCTCAATTGCCCATCTCACTACATCCATATATGGGAGAATTTGTTCCCGAGCTGCTATCCGATGAATGAAAGAGTTGGCTAAGTCCTTTAGAGTGGCATCGGATTTTCGAGTGCTATCTGCTGAGGCTCATACTGCTATCATCTCTGGTTCTTCGACTTCAATCAAATTATAGGTACTTTGCCAAGTAGTTTTGCCGAGTCCTAGACATGTAGTATCCGATATCAATCCTTTCTTTTTAGTTCCTGGATCAGTGATGAGTTGTCCTGTGGCCAGTGAAGGAGAAGCGATTGCAGTTTTCTTAGACTTCTTCCCCATTCTGCTTGAATTCGTTACTTTGGAAGAGTTCTGCACAGGAGTGAAAATGAACGTAATACAGAAAATTGATAGCGCAAACCGAATATGAGCGAGATATATTGATCAATGCATGATGAATGATTAACTTAAAGTGGCCACGGATACAATCTGTGAAAAGATTTTTAGGCTTACTATTTCATTAAATGGCCATTAAAACCTGTCAATCCTTTAAATTCCCATCATATCGATTATTGGCCGAATGATTTGTTTAAGCGTGCATTGGATTTTTTGGCGGTTGAGCGCAGATGAATGATTGTTTGGAAGATAAGGCTTTTAATACGAATTAATTGTAATAACCTGCTTTAAGATTTCTTTGAAATTCGTGCTTTTGGCTTTATCGCAATCGGGCGTCGGGGAAATCTTAAATCGTTACATTGGTTCCATTTGGAATCGTCGATCGCCGATAGTGATATCGCATCGCATCGGGAGCATTAACTGGGCACTTTGAAAAGCATGCATGGTAAATCCCCGATCACCGATAGCGATATCGCATCGCATCGGAGCGAAAGGAATTTTATTATGCCAACTTATTATTGCCAATATCCGATAGCCTATTGCAAGTTGTCGTGTCGGAGAAAACCAATGGGTCTTTAAATTATGCCTCCTTTGTCATTGCGATATGCGATCTTGAGATCGCTTTATCGCAATGATAAAAGATTAATCATTTATATATATAAGACCTTTAATTGGTTTATGAAAAAGGTTTTCTAATTTTTTTATTTTGTTTTCGGACCTTTTTGAGTAACACTAATTTGATACCAATTAAAATCAAAAGGGACCCATTTCACATTATAGTTTTGAGAATAATAATGATATGAAATGGGGGGTTGTTGTAGAGCACAACATCTATATTGATGAGATCTTATAAAACTCATACCACAATGACAATATATCTTATAGTTTTATCTGTGTTTCTCCTTCAGTAGAGCAGCAATACACTGCATTTTCCATTTAGGGGAGAAGTGTACCCAGTAGCAACCTTGGCCTATTTGCAGATGGGTTGAACGCACATTAGTCTCTATCTATTGTTTTGAAGGTGTTTCTCTTCAACAATACTTCATCTTAGTAGATCCTTTCGGTCTACACCTTTAGTAGATGCATGCAGCCTTGGGATACATGTTGGTGTTTATAGTTTTCCTATGAGGTTGTAGCATCGATGAAAGAAGTGCATCGATTTTAGGCATCTTGTGGTTGTTGTATGAAAGCATGTTTGTTTATTGTTTCCAAAACTTAGATACAACCATATTTAGTATGATTTTATAGTTTGACTTAGATGCTCACTTTTCTTAATTTAGCTATATTTCTTAGTTCTGTTTTATGCACAGATTTATCTTTAAGAAAAGTGCACAATACAGAAGGGTTCTATATTTTAAGAAGGGGACACACTTCTAGGTAGGAGGTACTTGATTCTAGGAATATTTTTCCATGTAGGTTAGGTGCTTTATCCGAGAATCCTAAGAGGCGCTATTGTAGCAATAAGAAATTCATTTATTTTGAATTCTTCATTAGTGCATTGATAGTATATTGTTTATTCCATGCAATAACTCAATAGTGTATGATCAAATTACAGTTAAGATTGTCATAATATTTTGACTTACCCTCTTTTAGAGTGAAACTAGAGCGTGTGTCAAGCTTGCACGTCACAATTTTATCATGTAGAGTTTACCTAGCACGCGTTTTGTGGATCTAAGCAGCCAGATACCTGTTGGAATTCAAGAGTATTATAGACATATTTGGGCACATCAACCCCAAACTTATATGTCGATAAAATAGGGTTCATCAACCCCTAAAAGAGTTTTTTCATACCCTAAAAGAATATAGTCACCTGATTACACCATTCCCCAAAAGTTCCATCTAAGAAACCATCTAGAAATGGCCTGAACTGAACCATACTGACTACTCCACTCGCAAAGTGCGATGCACACTCAGTGGTACACTGCTAGGGTGTGATGCATATTGTTTTGGCCTTCTATAGGGTGCGATGCATATTGTTTGGGCCTTCTATAGGGTATGATGGGAAAGGATAGACAAATGTCCAACACAGTTGCTAGGTGGTTGCTCATGGAATCTTCTAGAAACTTCTCCTATGCCACTTGCCTCTCTGAATTCGCCCAAGGATGAGTAAGAGATCCAAGAAATCTCCAAGTGGAAAAAATTGTAACAAGTGGAATGAAACTAATCAAAACCCCATGGATGACTCACACCCTTACTCACATTTTCAAATGGATCCCTCATCTAAGAGATCTAGAGGTTGGAATATTGTAAATTACAAGGAAGTGTTGATAGTTTGTAATTGAGGAAAGAGTATTGTATTGTTGGTGTGATCTTGCTAATTCATGAGGTGAAGAGAGGTTGAAGCTGGGAGGATGATGCTGGTGGTGAGCTCCAGTATTGCAGCAATGATGCTGCAACTCCTAGGACTCCCTTCTTTACTTTTATCAACCCGGTTGTTCGTAACAAACTTGGAAGCAATGGTGCTATATGCACAAGTACTAGCTCTTGCTACAGGTTGTCACTTAATCAGCTAGCACAAGTCTGCTAAGAGCTTAAGCCAACTTCTATGAGCTCTTAGAAGAAGCTTTTAACTATGCTGGATGAAAGCCAACTCAAAGGAGGCTAGTCTACTTGCAGAAAGAAGCTGAAAGCTGAAAAGAAATGTAAACCCTAGAAACCCTAGTTTTACCGACTAACCCTACTGGTGCAAGAAAATAGATGAGAGCTACAGAAATGGATGCCATTGATTCTTCAAGAGGTAAAATTCATGTTACTAAGCTATTTCTGAGGTGGAATCTAAAAATAACATCTTTTTTGTATTTTTGAGTAATTTTGCAGAATTATTATGCATGTGCTTTAACTATTTTTGGTTGTGCAGAGGTTGATTGGTGAAAGGAAATGGAGTGGGCACTTGCAGGAAGTTGGGAAGGTGAGAAGAGGGCCTAAGGGGCCCCTATAACCTTCCCAAATAATTTCATAGTGTTCAGATCTCAAAAAACAGCTCACTTGAACTTCTACAGGAAGTCTGCAGGGGTTCTATAGGATGTTCTACAGGAAGAGCCGAGAGAGGATTTTAGCAGGTTGATGGAGGAAAAATGGTGGGAAAGTGAAAATGGAGGATGGATGAGGATGTGAAGAGGTCTAAGACCTGGTAAAGGAAGCTAAGGAGTGATGAAGGTGGTTGGCTTTGTTCAAGGATGGGTAGAGCAATGTTGCACAAAGATGTGGAAATTAGGTCAAGTTGGAAAAGTGTGGCGAATGAAGGGAAGGAATATGGAATTAGGGGTTGGATAAGGTGGTATGATGGAGGAAAGATAGATAAGGAGGTATTACAGATGCTCTGCACACTATTTCTCAAAATTGATCGAAGAAAGACTAGAAAAACTAGAGATCTATCTACTTTGACCTAATCTGACCTAGAAACCAGAAACATGATGACCAGAAGTTTATAGAGGGGAAATCATGCAAGAAGGCTATGGAAACTAAGCAAGAACAGATCTAAATAGGCAAGCACAACTGGTATCAACTTTTCCAACTAGAAATCTAACACTAGCAATTGCATTGAGAGGCAAAAACAATGTTTTTGTGGCAGCAAGGATACCTTGGTCTCAGCTCATGGTCCCAAGGAGGGAGAGGTGAAATCAAAGGTTTCTTGATGGCATTTTTGAAGATACTTTTTCTTACGAACCTGTCAAATGAACGTGAAGCAAAAAAAGCTATCTTAATCATCAAAAACAACCTAAGTAACAAAGCAAGATCTTAACCTAAATAGCAGAAATTATTCTATGAATGCAAAGAAAACACATAATAGTACACAAAGGAGGTAATAGAACTTGAGTTGGGCCCAACCCCAAGAGCTACAACCTCCTGAGAAAAGCTCAGAGATGGTGCAAAGTGAAATTTATCTCCATTACTCAAAAAATAGCCATGTCACAAAAATGTTTACAGCAAAAGCTCGAAAATGAGCTAAAAGGCAGAGAAACACTAAAGTGCAAAATACAACTATTCAAGAGCCAAACTACCAAGGCCTGAAGCCCTCTTACTTATGCTCCACGAGAACCTCCAACATCCCTCCTCAACTTGAGGGGCTTGGTTGCTCAAAACTACAAGTAATCAGCCACTTCACAAAAGCTGCTCAGCTGCCCTTGGAAATCATCTTTGGTGGGCTATTGAACTCCGAGCTGATGGTGGAGAACTCAAGGAAGGGGAAATTTAGTGCAGGAGACACCCTTCCTACTAATTCTTAGCCTTGTTCCCTCGTATTTGGCTATCAACTGGCTCATAAATGCTTGACTTTGGTCCAAAAGATGTCCAAAAATCTGTAAATAGCACGTATTAGACTTCATGGTCAACTGACTATTCTCATTCATTCAATTAACATAAATATATTCAAAAGCATTCATAAACTATGAAGAATGGTGGATTAATCGAGAATAATAGGAAAAATGAGCCCAATAAGTTATCCATTTTTGGGGCTCATCATCACCCCCCTGCTAATTGGGGCTCATCCTTTGAGCAACTAATCCAGCTCATCATCTTTGATTGCTTTGACTGCCTCTCTAAAATCCCAGGCTTCTGAGATGATGTCCTCCTCTTAGTCATGAGACCCTGCTTTTCTATGTACTTCCTCCCACTACCTGTTCTCCTCTTCTTCTTTGACCCCTTCCAGCAGTCCTAAAAGCAAAGGAGGACTGAACATTAGGCTGATCCAGTTGGCCTGTAGATTTTGCATTGCCTGTTTATAGAGTGGCATTCTTGCCAAGGCCTCCCTCATCCTTGTTGGGAAGTGGTATTCTCTTATCTTCGAACTATGGGATAGTGTGTTCCATCTCCGTGTACAAGCATGAATTCAGTTATCCCTCAACAGTCTTTCCATGTCCTCGAAGTGAGAAATGGCCTGAACTTGTCTTTCAATGTAATCTGGGAGAATCTGAGGGTTGTTATGGGCATATATTAAAGTTGAGGGATCTTCTGGTTCTACCCTGATCATGAGTGGCTCGCTTAGCTCCCTATTCATAATATTATGAATCTCTGCTACCCTCTTTTCCTCATGGTTTAACCAAAAGGTCATGGCCATGAGTTGCACATCTCCCAATGCAGCATTGGGGTCCCACAGATTCATGGTTGGAAGGACCAAGTTGTGTAAATAGAATTCTAATAACTTATCCTTATCTTCTGCTGAGCTACTGTCACAAAAATCCATGAACTGATGGTAATTCTGAAATGGAATGGTGCCCCTTTGGGCCAAGGTGTTAATTTGAAATTGCAACCATTGATCTTTAAGATATAAGGCATATGACTTAACAAGTTGCCTACATTGTAAGGCTTCTATTGCCCAGCTGGCCATCCAGGCCAGTTGGGCTTCTTTCTCTTGCACCTGTTGTTTTAAAAACTGTATTTCTTCTGTTGCCTATGACTCCTTTACATGTATCAGTTTTGTCAGCATCTCGACCTCAGCCTATAGCT
The DNA here is from genome assembly GCA_000404065.3 of Pinus taeda. Classification (NCBI taxonomy): domain Eukaryota; kingdom Viridiplantae; phylum Streptophyta; class Pinopsida; order Pinales; family Pinaceae; genus Pinus; species Pinus taeda. Next base: position 27,804 of record APFE031087906.1, on the reverse strand, counting down.
TGTCCTCTCTCTGTTGTTCCTCAGATATTTCCTTGTCTGCTGGAGCCCTTTCTTGCTACTGTTGTTCTCCCAAAATGGATGGACTATCTTCCTTATGACCTCCCTGTAGCTGTAACTGCTGTTTTAGTAGCTCATTCTCCTCCTGTAATTTTTCCCTTTGACTGCTTTCCACGTGCCTCACCATGGCCAACTCTTTTCTTGATTCCTTGAGCTATTCTTCTAGGCGGCCTATGTCTGCCACACCCTTGGATTTGGCAATCCTCATCCAAGTGTGAGTCCTAACCCGTTCTTGTTCTAATGCAAAGAAGAGTTGCATAGCAAACTTTTGGGGAATGATCTTCTTAGCTTCTAATAGGTTGTAGTATGAGCCCAAGCTAGGCTGAGGACTTGGTTCCAATATCTCCTTAGTTTTTTCTTCTCCTTGTGATTGTTTGGCTACCTTTTCGTCCAATTTCTTGATCTCTTTTAACTTAGCTAGAGTTTCCTGTAGAGATGTCTCAACTTCGCGTAGAGATGTCTTTGAGTCCATCATCCTAATTCTCTCTCTCCAGGTGGAGTTTTTTGGGCTTCCTTGTTCATAGGTGATAGATATCTTTGAAGGATACTCTTCTTTTGGTTTAGTTGTTGTGTCCTCAATGAAAATTGGCTCCTTTGACTATGGTTGGGGTCTGCCCACTTTGATCCTTGTGCTTCTCCTTGCTTTAAAGTACATGGAGATTTGCCTCTTTCTCTTCCATTTTTGTTTTGTAGGTGTGCTTAAGGTAGCAAGCAGCTGCTGCCTCCCTTGCCAACATCTCAAGTGATTTCTCCTCTTGTTGTTCTTTTTCCTTACTTCCTGTAGAAATCCCTATGTCCATTGTTTCTATCTGTGTTGCTGATATCTCAAGGTGTGTCTTTTCCTTTTGTTTCTATGTGCCTTCTTTGGCTGTGGCGGCCTTCATTTGGGCTTTCTCGGCCTTCTCTTCTCTACTCTACATCCTCTTTTCCCTTGGTGGTTTTGCTATTGTTTCTTCCTCTGTGTTAGGCTCAGCAATCTAGCCCATTTCCCCTTTTTCTTTCTGTTATTTCTGTGCTTGAATGTCCTGTGTTCCTTCATCATTGTTTTTCTCACCTTATTCAGTGTTCTCTCCCTCCTCACTACTAGATGGGGTGACGTTTTCGGCCAAAGTTCTAATGTTGTCATCCCTGGACATGTTTCTAAAGATTTCCCAAGATATGGGGACAGTGTAGGTGTGCAAAGCATCTTCCACCAATAGTTTGATGAGCCCATGATGGGCCAACTGATCTGGGATCCCTTCATTTAACTTTGTACCACATTCAATTAGTGACTGAAGAAGGAAATAAGGGATGCTCAATTTCTTGGTTGGAGGCAAGTCAATCCCATGCCTTAGTTCACACAACAACCTGAAATGATATCCATAGATGATGCTAAGCCTCCCTTCACATGTGATGTACTTCATAATTTGAAAACTGACTTCACTCCAGAGAGGAGGCAAGCTAGTTCTTCTAACCCCGTTTTTGTCTTCTACAGGATCCTCCTCGAGCAGAAAGAATGTTTTCTTAGCAACCTGGCCCAATGACCTCTCCTCTTTTCTCTAAGGGAGCCCCAATGGTAGACCAGTAACTTGACTAATGATCTCAGGGGTAAGTTCTACGGTCAAGCCCCTAAAACTAACTGTGGCATGTGTCTTTAATTGAGGTTTTAGGGACATTAAAAACTTCTCATTTATCTCCTCATCATAACCCTGAATTCTGTCAAAGAAGGATATCCAATTTGCTCAGGTGAAAAGGTCCACCACCTCAGGATGCTTGTGTAGTTTGCTAGAGTCCAAGGGTTCTTTCCTTATGAATCCTCCTAGCATGGTGAGAGTGCTCTTTTTATGTTTTAATCAGAAAAGGAAATGCTCAGGCAACCAAACAGTCAATTTGAAACAGAGGATAGCTGAATTTGGTTTCCCCTGAACCTAAGAAGGAATTTCTTGTGTGTTCAATATCAACTAGCAACAATTCCCTTGTTTTAAGACTGTTGTCACCTAGAACTCGAATGTCTGTTTATGAAAGGAAGAATTTTCTTTTTACAGATAAAGCATAAGGACACATGTTCTCTTCTCAGCACACAGATATATATGCAAATTCAATTTTTTTTACACACACAGGCTGGCCTCTACGGCTGCATATATCTCCCCTACAGAAGAATTTAAAAAGAAAACGTGGAGGAGATTTTCGATGCAGAAAAAACTGGGAGAAACTCAGTGAACTATGCAAGCAGACGTTTCACTTCCAATACACAGGTAGACATTTTCTCTGGTTTTTCAATCTAATGCTATTCAATTCACCATCTTGCACAAACACATCATGCATAGAGGAGTTTTTTTGAGCTTACCTCATTTTGAGCTCCAAATTCAGAGAAAATCCCAGGTTTTCCTTCTCCGCAGAGTTGTTTTGCCTTTCCTGTAGAACCCTTCCTATAGAAGGCCCCCGGTTCCTGTAGAAAGACACTATGCTTCTAAGCGAGCCCGATGCACAAAAGATTTTCGAAAACAGGTAGAAAAGCCCAAGGAGGACGACTGGTTAACAATTTTTGGAAGCGGTGGATGCGTACTCCAGTCAAGGACAAAATGGGTGTAGAATGAATAGAAGGTGGTGCATGTTTCAGTCGGGGATCTTTAATTTGTGGTGTGATTTGTGGTGAGGGGATGAGGTGGCAGGACCAAACTATTGATCTGACGTCACAGCCATAATGTTTCTGCATGTTTTTTACTACCATCACCTCTCTGCCGTTATCCACTGCCACCACTACCAGTCCCGACGATTTCTCCCTAAATGGACACTCCACACGTGCTGGCTACACATCTAATCAGCAATTTTGAATGTAACGAGGCTCGTTTTGATCCCACGAGGATATGTAACTGGCCGAGGGTGACCAATTGATTGGCCATCGATTCCACTCAATCTGAACCATTACCATAGGAATGCAACTTTTAAAATATGATTTATGCAATTGACGAATGAGTCTAGGCACTTACTTGCATGGTCGCGGTCGCGTTATGCAGATTTTGGGTTTTGGAACCCATTCCTTTGTCTGCTATTGCTGCATGCATGGGATTTGGAACCCGTTCCTTTGGTTTCTTTTGTGGCATGCATAGTGCATGCTTGGCTTCGACTATTGTTGATGTTCTTACATTCAAAATGAGCTCTTTGCATGTTTCCTCTGCCATCCTTTGCTGTCCCTAACTCTTGAGTATGTCTTCCAGTGGGATCAGTTGCTACAGGATTCCTGTAGGATTTCCTATAACTGCTTCTCCTCCTGGAATGCAAGCTAGAATGAGTAGGGCTATACTGCTGACGAGGGTCTCGGCTGATGAGGAGTCTAGATGGAGGGTGATAGGTATAGTGAGTGAGAAACTGCTGCTTGATTTGTCAATAAAATTTTTTGCTAGCAGTATGAAGAAAACAGGGTTTTCTATGTGTGACTGTGTAGGAACAAATAAAAGGATGAGTGCAACAGAGGTGTAAAGAGATGGAAGAGGGTGACATATGGTGATGGATGGAAACCAAGATGTTTGCAGGCCTCATATGTAGATTCCCAACCTTCGGATTCTCTTCCGAGATCAACTCTGGCTTGTCTGTATGTTCTACAGGATCTTCTTGTAGAAGACACAGAACTTCCTGTAGAAGACACAAAACTTCTTGTAGAAGGTGAAATCTTAACCTGAATGAGGTCAAATATTAGGAAAGGGTAGTGGTCATGGAGGAATTGATTGTGAAGTATGCTTGCAGCCTGGTGCTAACCCTTGTCTTTATTTTGTGCGTTCCTCCTAGCCTACAATATCTTTCCTACAACCTGCAATTATTCAACAAAGATTACTTTGATTACTTTTTTCTTTTTTTGGAGACAGCTGGGGCACTCCAAGAGGTTTTTCACCCTACTGTGTGCCTGGACCTCAAGAGGTTTTCACCCAAGGATCTTTTATTTATTTATTTATTTATTATTATTATTATTATTATTTTATGCTCAAGATGTGGGTGGAGTGGAGACAGGGGCCTACTCCACTACCAACACTGATTTATCCAAAGTTTCAATGAACTCCTACTTAGAAATAGGCTTCCTATAGATTTTCAATCGATTTGCATTGCCGAGCATGGGGATGACTTCTTCATCAATGGTCATGATAAGGATTGACCATTGTCATTGCATTTCTTCACTATATATGATCCCAACCACCTTGTCCTCAGCTTCCCTTTGAAATCCTTGTATCTCGAGTCATATAACAACGGCCAATCTCCTGGCTAAAATTGATTTTCATTAAGGTGTCGGTCATGCCATATATTTCTTTGGAGTTGGACCACCTCTGAGTGGAGGAGGGCCTGCATTTTCTGTTCATCTAATCCATTCAGCTGTAGTAATATTTCCAGTTGAGCATGGCTGAGATCTAGGTCCAGCTGAGCTGCCAACCTCAATGTGTTGTATTCAAATTCTATGGACAGCAAAGCCTTCTTCCTATAGACCAGCTCATAAGGTTTGAAACCTATTGTAGTTTTCCAAGTGGTTTTGTAGGCTCAAGTGGCCTCAACCAAGCAATCTGCCCAATATTTTCTATTGCTACTCACCACTTTAGTCAAAATCTTCTCCAAAGCTCTGTTAGTGACTTACACCTACCCATTTGCTTGTGGATGATAAGGGGTGGAAGTTCTGTGCATAATATTGTGATGAGCGAGCAGGTCTTCAATCAAGTTAGAGGTAAATTGACTTCCTTGATCTGTGACTAATTCTCTTGGGTAGCCAAACTTGTAGAATATATTTTCCCTCAAAAACTCAGCCACTTTTTCTTCTGTTGCTGCCTTGATTACCATTTTTTTTTGCCCACTTTGTCATGTAGTCCGTGCACACAATGATGTAAGACTTTTGTTTTGAAGGAGAGTTAATAGGACCCACAAAGTCCATGCCCCACTTCTCAAATGGCTCAAAATTCACTTGAGGTTGGGGGGGCATTTCATCCCTTGGAGTCGGTTTCCCCATCCTTTGACATTGGTCACATTGGTTGATGTATCTTCTGACATCTTGATGAAGAGTGGGCCAATAGTAGCCTGCCTGTAGAATTTTGAAGGCCGTCCTTTTTGCTAAAAAGTGGCCTCCACAAGGTCCATCATGACAAGTTAAGAGGATGTCAAAAACTTCCTCCTCCCTGACACAACACCTCAAAATCTTATCTGGGCCAAGTTTAAACAGGTTGCCCCCAATCCAAGTGAATGGAGCACTTTTCCTCACGATCTTGCTCTTCTCTTTTGAGGATAGGTGTGGTGGGAACTATACTGAAACCAAGTAATTTGATATATCAGCAAACCATGGAGAGAAAATTGAAATAGAAAATAGGTGTTCATCTGGCATTTGATCATCCACCGACCCTTCTTCACTTGCAGGAAAATCTAGTCTAGATAGAAAATCAACAACAACATTTTCCTTTCTTGGCTTATCAATAATGGTCAAATCAAATTGCTGCAATAAAAGAAACCATCTAATGATATGAGAATTTACATCAGGTTTATTCATCAAATACCTAATTGCAGTATGATCAGTGTGTACAAATGTTTGATAACTAGTGATCTAGTGTCTAAACTTGTTTAGGGAATGGACCACAGCTAGGAGCTCTTTCTTGGTTACAGTATAGTTTAACTCTGCCTTAGACAGGTTTTTACTGACAAAGTATATGGCATAAGGTAGCTTCCCTTCAACCTATCCAAAGGTTGCTCCTATGGCTTTGTTCGAGGCATCAGTGTGGATGTGGAAAATTAGCGCCTAGTTTGGACCTCTCAAGATTGGGGCAATTACCAACTTATCTTTCAACTCATCCAGAGCCTCTTTACAGTTGTTAGTCCATATAAACTCAACATCTTTCCCCAAAAGACCAAATAATTGAGAGGCTAGCTTACTGAAATCTTTAATGAACCTTCTATAATATCCTGCTAGGCCTAGAAAACTCTGAACAACTCTTACCTTTTGAGGAGGTGGAACCCTTTAGATGATAGCAATTTTGTTGCGATCCACCTGTAATCCTTGCTAAGAAATTGTATGACCTAGCATGATCCTTTTAGTGATCAAGAATTCACATTTTTCAGGACTGAGGGATAGGTTCATTTCAATACACTTGGTTAAAACTTTTCCCAGGTTAGTCAATGCTTCTTGGAAGTTGGACCCATAAGGAGTAAAGTCATCCATATATATTTCCACCGAATCATGAACTAGCTCAGCAAATATGCTCAGTACTTCTCTCTAGAAAGTGGCAGGAGCATTGCATAACCTAAAGGGAAGGACTCGGTAGGAAAAGGTACCCCATGGACAAGTGAAAATGGTATTATCTTGGTCTTCCAGGCTGATTTGGATTTGATTATACCCACTAAACCCATCTAGGAAAGAAAAGAACTTCTTCCCTGCCAGTCCATCTAACACTTGACCTATGAAAGGTAAAGGGAAATGGTCCTTCTTGGTGGCTTTGTTAAGTTCTTGATAATCTACACAGATTCTTCACTTCCCATTTTTCTTGGGCACAAGCACCAGAGGAGAAACCCACTCGCTATCAGAGATGGGGTAGATGAATCCTGCATCCAACAACTTTTGCAATTCTTCTTTGACAATGTCCTTAAGGGCTAGATTCATTCTCCTCTGAGGCTACCTGACTGGTTTACAATCCTCTTTAAT